>JASVER010000061.1:4531315-4618509 GCA_030449065.1 Oceanodroma leucorhoa
CCTGCCTGGAGGTCGCTGTCATTGAGCCAGGGCCCGCGGGGGCCGTGGCGGTGGGTGCCCCCAGCCAGGGATGCCCACGGGGGGGGCTGGGCTCTCCCTGCCCGCACCTTCTCCTGCTCTGGCCGGGGGGGGAAGGGGCTGGGATCGCTGGGTGCGATCCTGCGCCAGCCTGCCCATCCGGGCTGGGCAGGGCTGGGGCTGGGCTGCTGAAAGCTGGGGACCCCAAATTGCCCAACTCCCTTGGGTCTGGACCAGGGAGGGTGACTCTTTAATCCACCAAGATTTAATATCTTTATTTATTGTGTTGGGCGGCTGCTGAGCGGGTTAAATGCACGGATGGGCTGTGCGAGGGGAGAGTAAACCGGTGCGGTGCATGCTAAAGCACAGTAAATACTGCCCTTCTGTGCTCTTCCCACACTCCTTGTATTATCTCCTCTTAATGCATTTATGGTTTTTATTTCAGTGGCTCAGCAGTCTTTTAATGGCTGTTGTTCTTTTCTGTACTTGGATGTGAGAAGAGCTGTTTTATTTTTAGTTACTCATGCTTGGTAAAAACTTTAGTGGRTAAATTGTCAGGAAAACACCACCAAATGTCCTGACGCTGCCGGGGCGGCTGGAGAGCTGGGGAGGCTCCGCCGGTGCCAGGACGCTGGAGCAGGGAGGAGGGAAAGCAAACAGAGGGATAAGGGGTCCGGGTGTGAAACACTGGTATCAGGCACTGCAGCATTTGAAGTACAGGAGAAAGAAACCCAGACGTTTTCCAGCTCCACTTTGCAACAACAACAGGTTTATTGGGTACGCTTAAAAAAAACCCACAAAAATAGAAAAGAGGAAACCGAAGAGATGCATAGACTGCCCTACCGCATGCTCTACGCCAAGGTACAAAATCAAAACTACTTCGGACACTGGATCTGCCGCTGTGACCGCAGCCGCGCCGGGAGGTTCTGCGTGCGAGTGCGTGGGGCGAGGTGGGCGCAGGACCCGCACGAGACCCGGGAGCGCGGCACCGGCGGGAGCGATGCAGCTGCAGGACGCCCGGAGCTGCCTTCTGCCACACACAGCCAGAGACCCGTCGTCGGTGCCCCTTCCCCAGCACGCCCGGAGCTGCCCACCCGCTCACCCCCCCGCTCACCCCCCGCTCTCCGGGGCACGGCTGCACCGTGCCCGCCGGCCGACGGCGGTTTCCCAGATCCACCTCCTGCCTTTTCGGGAACTCGCCCTCTCCCCGCGCCCTTCCAGCATCCGGCATCCCTCCCAAGTCCCTCCGCCTTGTCATCTCCAACTCTCACCATCCCGGCGGGCTGGGTGGGGAAGAGGAGGGAAGGGGTGGGAAGGAGCAGGGTTGGTTTTGGCCGAGGCTGCGCCTCTCCCCACCCAGCCCACCTGAGTTTCCAGCCGGTGCYGCTGCTGCCGGCACCTTCCTCCCGGCCGCGGGCGGCCGGCTCAGCACACCGAGCAGCTGTTGGTCTTGTTCATGGGGGGCCTCAGCGCCTGCTCCCTGGGCAACGTCTCCCTCCTCTTGCAGAGCGCCGGGCTGAGCCGGCTGGGCAGGTTGGCTTGCTGCAGCAGCTCCCTGAAGACCTCCAGGACGTTCTCGTTGTCCTTGGCCGACGTCTCCACGAAGCGGCTGTTCCAGTCCAGCTCCACCAGCGACAGGGCGTCCTCCGCCGGCACCTGCCGCTCGCCGCCGCTCTCTGCCTTGTTGCCGACCACCACGATGGGAGGGAACTTGTCTTCCTTCAGCTCCAGGATCTCCTCCCGCAAGCTCTTGACGCTCTCGAAGGACTCGGCGTCATCTACAGCATAGACCAGGGCGAAGGCATCGCTGTTCTGGATCGAGAGCTTCCTCATGGCGGGGAAGGAGTAGCTGCCGCTGGTGTCCAGGATTTCCACCTTGACCGTGGCCCCGCTCACCTCGTACTCCTTGCTGTGCAGCTCCTCCACCGTGCGCCGGTGCTTGGGCTCGAAGGTGTCCATCAGGAAGCGGCGGATGAGGGCCGTCTTGCCCACGCCGGCGGCGCCCAGGAAGACCAACCGCACGTGGTTCTTCTCCTTCACCACCAGCGACATGGCCGGGCGCAGAGGGGCCGGGATGCTCCGCAGCTGGCGCTCACCCCGCGGGTGTCCCTGGCTGGCTGCAGCCCCGGCGTCTGTCCGTCTGTCCCTGCACCGGTTCAGCGCAGCCGGCGAAGTTTGGTGCCACCTCCCTGCAAACTTCTCCCGGCTGTTCTGCCGTGCACGCTACGGTCCCCAAGTCCAGCTCATCTTTTATCCTGGTTCCTCTCTGCCATGTGGCACCGGGCTGGCCAATCTCCGTGGGCTGAGGGTGCCGAGGGAGGGAGGGCAGGGAGGGAGGGGAGCGGGGTGCTCCGGGCCAATCCGCAGAGCTCAGTCCTGGAAAGCCGCTCCAGCCCTGGAGAGCACCGCGCTGCGTTGCACATTGCGCTTGGGGAGCCGGCAGCATCGCAGCCCTCGCGCTGCGCGAGCCCTCCGGCCCTTTTGTCCTCCCTGGAGGTTAACGTCTGCTGCTTGGCGTGGGCTCGCTGGCAGCGGGGGAGCCCGGTGGGGGTCCCCCACCCACGGGGTGGCTCGTGGCCGGCCATGGCAGGGGCTGGCCGATCACCCGCAGCGTTTCTTGCACTTACCTGGGGCTGGGGACTTGTTTGCAGACGGGGGTTGCTGCAAACGTGCCCAACTCTTCCGTGAGCCTATGAAATATTTGACCTGAGGGGAAAAATAAGATCTCCCTGAAACCCGTGTGTCATAACCTCAGCTGTCAGTTATTCTGTGATTTTATGAAATATTTAACCCGAGGGGGAAATAAAATCTCCCTGAAAACGATGCGTCGCGATCTCCACGAGCAGACGCCGAGCAGGTGTGGGTAGGAACGCGGCCGTGACCCGGCTTCAGCAAAACCGAGCCCCAGAGCGGTGGATTGATTTCTGGGGCAGAGCSGGGGGGGTGGCGGTCCCCGGCCCCGAGGGAATGGGCATCACCTCTGGAAGCGGGTTTGCTGGTAGCGGTGCAGGCTGCCCCGTCCGGGTGCGTTTCCCAGGCACTCACCTTCCCCAGCCCGTGCTAGAAGTGCTTCAGATTTATGCAAAGTGCAAATGCAAAGGGCACTTGCTCAGAAGTTGAAATAAGTTTTTATCCTAAATTTGTGCGTGTGTAGTTTTTTTCCCTAGCTTTGGACTAGTTTTTGTAGTTTTGATGCAGTTGGTTTCCTTTCCATAGCAAAGTACCAGTTTCAGCGTTTAGTTCTGCTGAATTTATTCTGTTGATTTCAAAAGCCCTTTTCACAAGAATTACTCCTGCCTCTTAATTCCCCAATTACTGTTACACGTTAGCTGTGTTAMGAGCTTTCCCTATCTGATCCTGACTTGCGGAGAGCCAAGAGGTTGCATCGGGGTGAGCAGAGTCCTGTCCTCGGCTCAGCCTGCCCTGGGAGAAGGGGGAGGTTGGGTCCCTAACAGGCCTGGCAATGGGACCGGTGTCCAAAAATACCCAGTACCCCACGGCACCCTGTGGGGTTTTGCACCATCTGGTGATGCACCTTCACTCGCCAACATGAAGCTTTTTCTGGAGAGGCTTATTGTGCCATGAGGAGGGCCCAAAGGCSATGCCAAGGACTGAGCCGCAGGAGTTAGAAGGAGCTGAGGGCGCAGGAGCTGTGGTGGCACGGCCATAGGACCTCGGCTGGCCAGAAGCCAGGAGAAGGGGTGGGTGAGCAGAGGGTGCCGGGTTTAGGCACATGAGCGAAGCAGTGACCACATTTTGGTGCCTGGCGTGCCATCGGCATCAGTGGAAATGAAGAACCGAAGACGGGGAGGAAGCAGGGCATGACAAGTAATCTCACCCCAGTTTTGGAAGCTGTTTAAAGCCAAAAACCATTTTTTTTTTAATTAGAAAAGATTTTGGTTAATGTTTTTTTTGTGCTTAGATAGACATAGTGACAGAGGTTTTCAAGAGAGGAGATGAAAGGGGTTTCCCGCGGTTCCTCCCAGCCGGCTGTGGCGAAGCTCCGCAGGGCTCAGCCAGCTCCAGGGAGGTGCCGGGGCCTGTGCAATGCCCTCGCCGCTCCTCCCTTTCCCAGTATTTCATTCCAAAGGGCCTCAAAACACGGATCTGTTCAACCTCACGACACCCAGCGTCTCTCTTACAGGCGCAGAAATGGTGCCAAGGATGAAGGAGGAACCTGCGGCAGGAGGGAACGGGGACCCCGGTCTCCAAACACCCCATCCTGGCCCTAAACCGTCCCCGTTATTGCCGGCAGCCTGCAGGGAAGGAGCCGTCAGCWGATGGACACGCTGGGAAACGCCCGGCAGCCATGGAGAGGTTCCCAAATTGTGGCCGGGAAGGTGACCCTGGTGCCGCGGGAGCCAGCACCAGGTCACATCACTACGGCTGTCCGCAGACTGAGTCAGTTCTGCGAAGAGGAGATGTGTCCTGCGTGGTCTGGCCGGGGTGAAGAGCCAGCCCCGGCTGTGTTAGACAGAGAAATGTGTTGGAGATAAGCASCCCCCCTGCCCTGGCGCTGCAGTCGCACACAGCCTGTCTGTACACCCCCGGTGATTTTTCACATCGGTTGTCTCCCCTTAGTTTCCACATCTGTGCTGCTATGGTTACCGAGAGCCTGAAAGGTTTTAAATCTCCCTCAGAGCAATGGAGGATTTCAGGGGTAATCKTGTTAAGAGATGAGCAATGAATATTTCCGAAGGCCTTTTGCATGAATATCTCGTTCCGTATTAGCTTATGTCCACTGACAGCAGGGAAAGCAAAGCGCGGGGMGACTGTGTGCAAGGAAGGGAAAAAAACGGAGAAGGACGAATGCAGCGACTTGTTTTTCATTGCGGCCTTTTGTGTCCAGAATGATGTGCTTAGGTACTGTATTTTTCAAGGAGGGCTTGGCCAGCCAGCTTGGGTCAGGTATTATAAAAAAAAATAATAATTAAAGCCTGTGTTTCCCCCAAGGAAAGTCTCGCGGGACCTTTATGGGTCCTTGGAGATGGGGACACTCATGGCTGACTCCTACAGAAGCGCCCTGCATCCCGTGAGCCAGCCGTGCGTTGGAGCGTGGGGACCTGCCGAGAGGGCGAGCGGAGCCGAGACGGCTCTTGGCTTCAGCGGGGCTGCGGGAGCGGCCAGGATCGGGCCCCTGCGGGGTTTGGTAACGCCGGTGGGATGCTGGATCCYGCACCGAGGGCACGCGCGGCACCCGCGGGGGCTGGAGCGGGGGCGAAGCCGCTGCCAGCACTGAGCCGGAGCGTCCCTGGGAGCAGGGAGAAGGGCCCTGAGCTGCTGGCGGGGAGCGGGGCAGTGGGAGGAAGGACCAAGGGACGACAGCAGCGATGGGCAGGAGCTGGGATGGGGCATGAACGAGTGGGGGGTGGGTTTGGGGCAGGTGGAGCCCCACACCCGGCGTTCACAGGCAGGTCTGGAGCAAGGGGCACTCCGAGACGGGCGACAAGAGGGTTCTCGGTCATCCTTACCCCAAAGCCAACAACGTTGCTCCTGGAAAAAGCCAACAGCACTTAGTACGGAAGAAACTCCGGGCTCTGCACAGGTAACACGCTCCTCTCCCACTGCTGTTTGCGTGGGATGCTGTGGTGCCCACGCAGCTGCCGGGGGGACGGAGCTCCGCTGCTGGGGGGGTGCGAGCTGAGCTCTCCCAGGGAAAGGTCCTAATGTCCTGCCAAGTTTTGTAGCATTGTTTACAAACATGCATTTTTATTTCACTGGCAAGCCTTATGTTTGGTGCCTTAAAGTGATTGTGTGAGGGGGAACCCGAAAGAGCACACGAACCTTTCCCACCCGCCGAGTGCTCCCCAGCTCCGCTGCCGGACAATTCGCAAACTTCAGGAACAGCCCGTGCAGCGTCTGGATGTGTTCTCGGGAGCTCGTATCTCAGTGCTCAGCTGTCACGGTTCGGAGGGGATGGTGGCTGCCGAGGAAGCCAGGAGCAACGATGTTCTCCAGCACGGCGCTGGAGCAGCCGGTGCCGGGCATTGCTCCAGTGCCGGACGCGCTGCCCCAGTAACCTGGGCTGTCCCAGTAACGGGGGCTGTCCCAGTAACCGGGGCTGCCCCAGTAACCGGGGCTGCCCGGGGAGCGGACCGGCACCGCGCCGTCACGCGCGGGGGGAAGCGCTCTCCCGGCTGACGGCAGCCGTGTGCCTTGCCCGTTGCTCGCAGGCAGCGAAGCATCGTTATAAATGTGGCGGCAAATAGTTTGCAGCACCGTGACGCATTTCCGTGGGTTCGGGCCAGCTTCTGGAGCTGATACATCGCTGAGTCCTGCCATGGGGTGCCCGGTGCCCCGGCACCCTGTGCCTTTGMACCCCGTAACAGGACACAGAGGCAGCGAAGGCAGCCCGTGGCCACAGGATGCTTCCCCCCCAGCCCACCCGCTTGTGCCTCTGCCTCCTGTTTGTGCCCATGGTTAGATTCATGGTGTACGTGAGAGCGGCTGCGTTTCCAGCAGGGCTTTCTGGCGTTCCAGCTGAGAAGGTGAGAAGGAAGCGGTCAGGAATGAGAAAGCCCMGCGAGACCGTCTCTGCCGAGCGGCRTGGCCGGGCAACGGCCTCGTGGGGTGAAGCATCACTTCTCCCACCCGGACTGAGCYCTGRGTGGGAGACCGGCCAAAAACGGGAGAGGGGAGGAGAGGGCTGGCAGCCCGCTGCCTTCTGCCCCCGCATCAGAGGTCRGCAAGGCAGGTCCTCGCCCCGGCGGGGGACACCCAGCCGCACCCAGGAGAGGGTTAAACCTGCCTCTCCCAGAGATTAAATCCCAACGGCCTTTGATTTAGCGACAGGTGAGAGGAGAAATCTGAACCGCTACAGCTTCCGCCCCCACTTTAAAGGGGAGCCGCAGCCCTCCCTGATGCATAGATGGATCAGCCATACGTGGTGCTCCGTGCCGCTCTGTCTGGAACAGCGTGTCGCCGGACGGATCCTGTTCCYGGCGCCGGTGGGGCCGCCGCGGGGTACGTGCCACCCCGAGCGGGGAAAGCCTGAGGCTCAGCCCCGTTTTGRGGGGCACATGGGGGTGACCGGCCCTGGAGAGGGTCACGCCAAGCCTGGCCTCTGCCCCGCTGCCTCCCTGCCGCCTGGGGACCCCCAATGCCAGGTGGGGYTAATGGCTTAATTAAAGGCTGTAATTGCAAGGCAGCAGGAGCAGGAGCTGGTTGCAAGAGGTGAGGGCTGAGGTTTGCCCGTAGCCCCGGGCTGGGTGTCAGCAGGGAGAGGGGAGCAGAGCAGGGCTGGATTTGGGGTCCTGCGGTGCCGGTGGAGGAGGGATGGGAGGAGGGATGGGAGGAGAGCCCTGCTGGCATCACGAGCCGCTTCGGGGGGACCGAGGGCACCCTCACGGCATGCCCTGCCCGAGGGGACGGGACCCTCCCCAGGGATGGGGCTGATCCAGCCCACAGCCGGGCCCATGGAAAGCAGCGTCGCGCACGCAGCCGTCAGCGAGGGGGCTCAGCCCGGGGGTCACGGCCGCGGCAGCTCGGGCACGGGGGCAAGGGGAAGCTGACCCTGGCACAGACGCTCCCCGGCTCATCCCTCCGCCAGATGAGCGACCTCTTCCAAAAGAGGTCATCTCGGGTTTGAAAACCCACCTTGACCCGTTCCCTGCCGCAGCCCCCGTCCCCCCCGCCGAGGGGCCGAGGGACCCGCGCCGGCGCTGCGGGGGGGCGGGCAGGGAGCCCGCGAACAGCCTGTACTAGACAACCCCGGGTAATAAAATCTAGTCTCCCTGTAAACAAATGTCTTGCTGAGGACTAAAGGGATTTAGCGCAGCTGTTCTGCAGCTTGGAAGAGTTTCTATAGCATCTCTTATCTTGCCCTGGCCAGGATTATTAGCTGGAGCAAAAAGCTCGCCTCTCTTAGGGCCGCCGACACGGCTTCTCCTCAGGTGACGTGAGGTGACACGCTCCGCGGCAACGCTCTCAGGTCATCAGGAGATGAAACGGGTGATGCTGGGGTCTCAGGTGTGTGTCTCCGCAGCCCCGAGGGGCCGTGCGGGAGCAGGGGTCCAGCCCRGCCCCCTCCCCGGCAGGCTGCAGCGGTCCCGCTGGTCCCAGTGCCCGGCTCTGCCCAGCTTTGCCCACTGCGGTGGCACGGAGGAGGGAAGCCCAGCCCCGGCACGTGTCTTAACCTCTCTAGACACAAGCATATGGCTCCATATTAGCGCTGATCCACTTTGAGGGCCAATAAAGCCGGCAGCCGGTCAACTGATGGGGTGTTACAGGGTACGCTGAGCAGCCGGTTTCCCCCACGCTGCTCCGAGCGGGGCTGCGCCTCCTCCCCGCGGGGCTGCAGGGGCAATGGGCCGGGGGGGGACGGGGAGGGTGCTGCGACCATCCCCATGCACGGTCCCTCCGGTCACCCTTGGCCACCGCAAGCAATCGGTCCGGGCGGCGGTGGGAGGCTCCCGGCTGTATGGCTGATGCTACCGTAGGCATGAAAGCCCCATATCGAGACCGGTCTTGCTYGTTGGGGGTACGGGTGGGGAAGGGCAGGGCAAGGGGCCAGGAGCAGGGGGGGGGCACAGGGGTGCTGACAGACCAGTGGGGCTGAACGTGAAAGAGGGATGAAAAGAAATGGTACRAAGAGTAATAGCATTCACCGGGGCAGGGCGTGCAGGGGCATACCTGGCWGTGCATCTCTGGATGACTGATACACGTCCCAGCATGCACAGGTAAGGTAGTTCCAGGAGAAAAACGGCAGAATTAGGTAAGAACACCCCTGAAATACAGCRTAGGGTCATGCCATTGTCCAAGAAACTTAAATGTGAAGTGAAGAGAGGAGCTACTCTGAAGCTCAGAGAAAGCCTGGCACCTCCGAGGGATGCCTGAAGGGCTTTGGGAGCCGGGAGTGGATATACGGCTTCTCGTGGCAGTGTCAGAAGGGAGATGGGATCTTCAGCGGATCCACAGCGTTAGCACAAGGTCGGGTGCAGCAGGGTCTGACGCTGGCAGGAGATGCCCGAGACCCCAGACTCGGGAGATGGGAGCACAGAGGGGGGGTTTCACGGGCACCCCGCCAGCTTGCCATGGAGCCGCCCAAACCCCCCGCCTGTCCTCACCCATCCAGGGTGCTCCTGCAGCTGGGGCTGGGGCCAGGGCCCCTCTCTCCCGGCTGTCACCGAGGCGGCTGCCGCAGCCAGCGTCGCGGCTCGCCTGGGCTCCCCGAGCAGCCGGGCTCCTGTCCCCGAGCGGCGTTTGCAGCGGTGCCTCCCCTGACCCGTCTCTTAATGCGGGCACCGCTCTGCATCATGCCCCGGTGCAAAGGCAGGCAGACGTGACRCTCTCACCCTGAAAACTAACTGCCTTTTTTATTTTTTTTTTCTTCAGAGTGCATGGAAATGTCACGTTGTAAACATCCCCCAGTGATGCCGCCTGCCCGCGGGAGCCTGCCGGCCGCTGCCGCCRCTGCCCGGGAGGGCCCCTTCCCCGCTGCCTCTATGGCCTTGACTCCTTGGGCTTTCACGCCACGGTCCTCTACCCTTTCCCCAGTGACCCCTTGTCCTTAAATAACAAAATAAACCTTTGCATCACGGGGAAAAAGTGACCTCGGTGTTGTCCCAGATCTGAGCTGATTTTTTGCCGTAGCCATGTTTATGGTCAAACTGCTCCTTCCTTTTCAGGGCATGTGCAAAGGATGGATCTATCAGAAAGCAAGGCTGGGGGAAAAAAAAAAAAGAGGTTTTCATTCATTTTACAAGGGAACTTTATGTTYCCTCTGAACGTGCCAGGTCGCACAGTGTGGGCTGCGTGTCCCCTGCCCCGGCGTCCTGCGAGCGGGGGGACCGGTGACCCGGGGCGGCAGCTCCTTGGCTGCGACCTTCCGCTGTTGAGGCTCAGCATTTTGGTCTGGCTTCCCACAAAACCTCTCCTCCTGCCCCTTTTGGGTTCGGAGGAGGAAACCCCCGCCCCCTCCCCACGCACCGTCCCYGCTCCCCGGCCGCCCTCTCGCCGAAGCCGGCGTCACCGTGAGAGCTCCTGACGGCGCTGCTGGAGCAGCCGCTGTCTCCGCTCTGCGCCGGCGGCTCCAGCCTGTCAGGACATTTCATTTCTAAAACATATTTTCTGTCGGTGAGTATCAGCGGCAGCCGTCCCTGCTCAGCCCGGGGCACCATCCCCCTGAGCTCCTGCCTGCCCGCCTCCGTGTCGCTCCCCAAACTCCTGGCGTCCACCCAGCCCTTGAGCTCTCTTGGTTTCCCCAAGCTGTTCCTGTGCCGAAGGAAGCGAACTGGTGTCGGTGAGCCGCGAAATGGCACCTTCCCCTCGCTGCCTGCAGCTGGAGTCTGCTGTGGCGGGACTCTGCCCTGCCCCGAAGGACGAGTCTTGCCGTGCCTCTGCTTCGCGGCACACGCKGGCGCCTGGGAACCGGCTGCCAGCAAGACGAGGCCCCTCTCGTGGTGGTTCACGGGGCGGCTGCGTCCCTCGGCGGGCCTCGGGGACTGTCCCCAGCGGCACAGAGACTGCCAGCTGAGCCAGGAGGAGTGATGCTCTGGGAATAAAAGACCATGAACCCAAAAGCACGTTTGCAAGAGGGGAGTGGAAGGCAGGGGACATTGCACGGGCTGACCTGGGGGTCTGGTGGGGAAAGGGGGGCTCGGGGCTCCCCTTCTCCCTCCTCCTCCCCTTCCCCGGCTGCGAGCCGTGGTGTCTCCTGGCATCAGAGCTGCTCGCGAGTGCCTGAGCAGAGCTCTGYGGCTCTTCGGTGGGTTTGAAGATGGGGAACGACGTGCACTTCGCTTCCATCAGCCTCCTCCGGCATCAGCGTGAGGTGGGGGTTGAGCTGGCAGCGGTCAGATACCCCGTGCAGCTGCTTCATGCTCCGAATCAGGTCTCATTTTTATCAAGGCCAGTGTAACTCCAGTGGCACTTGGARGGGAGGGGATGCTGAGGTAACGCCAGGATTTGAAGACATCTTCACRTCTCCCAAACGGGGCCACGCTCGCCCCGTGGGTCAGGCAGGACCTCCTGCAGCAACCGACTGGCTTTATTTTCCTTGTGCAATGACCTGTGCACGTGCTCATGTGTTYCTCTCGTCTCCCTTCCAAGAACGTTCTAAACAATTGTCCATGTTTAACCAGAGCTGATGGATGTGTCTTGTTGTGCTGATGCTGGCCAAGTTCCTTCTCGTTTCACAGCAGGGACGTGGGAAGGAAAAAAAGTCCCAGCCTTCAACCCACAGCTCCGATTCCTCGGCTCCATCCCCCTGGCTGAGTGCTGCAGGCCACGGGGTGTTGTTAAAACCTCTGTGGGAGCAGCTGCAAGGGGAAGGGAAGTGAGATTTTTTTTTACAAGGTAAACTGAGTCACGGAAGGCAAAGCACTGCTSTGTTCCCTGCTCACAGAGCAGCTTCTTTAAAGGTGAAAATAAAAGTGCACAGCCGCAAATTGCCAACTGCCCACCTGGGCTGCAGCGGAGACACGTCCCGGGGGGGCTGCCAGCGGGGGCTGGACCCCAGGCAGGGCCGCAGCCTGCTGCCTTGCACRGTGCTGCTCACCCTGCACCGGGTCTTCTCCAGCCCGAGGCCCGGCAGGGCCGGGGACACCAAGAGGAAAGGGCCCAAACGCCCCTGAGGTGCTCCCAGGCACCGTGCACTGAGCGCGCAGAGGTGTCCTGCAAACGCACCTTGTCCTCCCGGGGAGCTGCTCTCTGACTCCTCCGCACTCACACCCGTCTTACCTGCCCCGTGGCCACTGACAGGTGCAAGTTAATCTGGGCAATTAATTACCCACCAAACTCGCATCCCTTCCCTGCCCTCCAGCAAGCTCCAGAGGGGGCCCGAGGGGTCCCGAGCTGAACGGCTGCAGCAAAGCAGGAGCAGGGGCACTTTGCAGGCAGCGGCGTTGCCGGSCTCTGCAGCATCCCTCCTTCGGTGCTTGGCAAAAGCACGAGCCTTTGCCATTGTCAGAGGACCCAGTATCCGGAAGGGAGCGATCCTCTCGACCTACACTTTCAAACTTTCTTTAAAAGCGGTGAGACTGAGCGCAGGGAGAGGGGATTTGGGGCTGCTGCAAGCTCAGGGGTAAGAGGCCAGCGCGTTTATTTAACCAGCCCTCGCTCTGATCCCAGCATAGGGCAGGAGAGAGCACACGTGGCATCGCCTCGACCTGGCGAGGGGAGCGGAGGGTGGGCTGCGCCGGTCCCCCCGGGCCGGACCCGCACCCAGCGCCAGCACCGTGGGAAACCGAGGCGAACGCCGGGGAATGGGGGCTGCGGCGGGGGCTGCCGGGTCGGCAGGCGGGTTCCCACTGCTGAGGTGTTTCCTGGGATGGATGGGGAGAAGGAGCCCCATGAGCACACTCGCCTGCAGCAGAAACACCCCCCGATTTCATTTCCAAAGCCCTGCCGGCTCTGCCGTTCCTGCCTGCCCACTGCAAGGGGAGCAGCAACCCAGTCAACTCCCGTCACCTCCGATTTCCCAGGGCCATGTGCCGTGACTCACTGGAAACCAGGAGGTGGGCAGGAGCCTCCCACCGCACTTGTGGGTCTGACGCAGAGCTGGAACGGCCCGAGTCTTGCCTCCGGACCCGGGAGCACCTCCCAGTGATTGAGGCTGTTTCAGGACAGCTCACAGCATGTCCCACCACCACGGCCACCTCCATGGACATCCCTGGCCCCTTCAGAGTCACCCCCAGTGACCAGCTCAGCCCAGCCCAGCTTGCGCTTGTTTGTTAGAGAAGAACCACGGCTGGAGCCCTTCCTTCAAGGATGCTGCTTCTTGTCACTCTGTCACGTCCTCGAAACGCTAAGGCAGTGCCATGAAGCATAAATGACACGTTCTGGCAGCTGACATCTCCAGGAAGAGTTTAGCATGAAGACAAAATAACCCTACGGTGAGTTAATGCTCCCGAGCTGCCGTCCTCCAAAGCCCAGGACGCTCCTGRTGCCCAAACAAGAGAAAACAAAGGCGAGAGTTTGTCCTAGATCCGTATGAGGAGCGCCAGCGGTGCGGGGCGACCTGACATGGCCAGATGTGTTTGGCATTTCCCTGGACCTGCTGCCGCATAAATTGGATTTGCTGCCGCCGTGTCACGCTCCAGAAGGCACGGTACGTGCGCCCCGGCGCCGGGGGAGCGGGTGCGTGGTGAGCCTCGGACAAGTGCTGGCATCTGCTCCTGCTTTCAGGTGGACTCAGGTAAAAGGGTCTTCCAGGGCTGTGTTCACCTGTGAATGAGGGGACTAGTGTTTGCACACACGCGGCCGTGTTTGTGCGTGGTGTTTGCAAAAAAAAAAAAAAAAAAGTGTTTGCAAAGCCACGGCCAGCGCTGAGCAAAGGCAGGGTGAAGCACGCTGCTGAGAAGGGGCTGCAGGGATGTCCTCCTGCAAGCTGCTGCCCACTTCTACCTGCTGCCTGCTCCACCCTGCCTTGTTTAAAGCCCACTGCCTCCCTTTTTTCCCCCCATATATTTGTTTTTATATACGGAGCACGATACAGGCACTTTGTAAAGCTCCTGTTTGAAGACATGGCTTCTGTCCTCTCCTACCCCAGCTAAGCTAGCTCGGGATGAAGGCTGGGGGGACTGCTCTGCCCAGGGAAGGACGCTGCTCCCAGGCTGAGGGTGCGTTGCTGCGTGAGCCCCTGGGAGTCTGCAGTTTAGAAGGCATTAAGAAACCTCTTTGCAAGGAGCTTTGCAAAGAGGGGCTGCAGGAGGTTAGGAAAAGCACTTGCATTTTCAGGGGGGCTTAATTTTTCCACCAAGCATCCCTAGTCTGTGTCGGCTGCAGCCTGGCACTTGTTCAGCTTCGATGTCCCTCTGCCCTCAGCCAGGCACTTGTTCCAGGGCTGAAAACCCTCTTTTGGCAGCATTTTCCACGGAGCTGCAAACCACAGGCAGCCAAAATTTATGACTTTCCCCTCCCTGAACCAGGRGGTTGAAACCTGTGGGCTGAAGGCAGCAGCTCTGCTCGTTGCTCTGCCTTCCCCTGCCGGGTTTGAGCTCTCCGGGTCCCTGCTCACCAGCATCTCTCCCCCAGCCTCTTCCACCGAGCACTGACCCCAGCAGGGTCTGCGGCGGGGGCTCCCGGGGCCGCCCATCACAGGAGCCGGCAGCGGTTTTGACGTGGGTGGTTGACTCAGAGCCTCGAGGCCCTGCCTGCTCCACCCCCATCCATCCCCAGCCATCCCCAGCCACCCCCAGCCATCCCCATCTATCCCCAGCCATCCCCAGCCATCCCCAGCCATCCCCAGCCACCCCCAGCCATCCCCATCCATCCCCATCCATCCCCATCCACCCCCAGCCATCCCCAGCCACCCCCAGCCATCCCCATCCATCCCCATCCATCCCCATCCACCCCCAGCCATCCCCAGCCACCCCTGCCTGCCCCAGGATCTCCAGGCTCTCCTGGCTTTCCCGGGGGAGGTTGGTATGTATGTGCCAGACATCACTCCGGGTCCCCACCGTCTTTCTCTTCATCCCCGATGGGCTCCTTGAACTGGTTTCTTAACTCAGCGGCTCCTCCCYGGGGGTGGGTTAGGGCTGCGGTTGGGGCTGGAGGAGCGGATGACTGCATCTCCCRCCCCATCTCCACGGAGAGCCCTGGGGCGACTGCGGGCACCACCAGGTCCCCAAAAATCCCACGACGCTGCAGCAGCTTTCCAAGAACCCAGTTCTGTGTGTTATCCACTGACCTGCTTCTCGCCCACTCTCCCAGACCCTCGCTAATTAACCCACCTCCTCCTCATCMTCATCCTCTTCCTCCTGCAGCTCYGCATCGGGTCCTTTGCCACGCTCCTTGCAAGTCACAGCAGCCGGTCCCCATCCCACCTCGGCCCCCGGCCCCCGCTGCCCCTCCACCGCCCCGGGGGGGTCCAGCASCATCCCCAGGGATGCTATTTCAGACCCACACCCCAGCATTGCCCTGCAGCTCTAACGCGTGCCCGCAAGCACTTCTCTGCCCCCAGCGAGGGTGATCTCGGAGGGYGAAGCAATGCAAACATGGAAAGCATTGCAGCCTTTGGGCCTGAATATGTTTGTCCTGTTTTAGGAGGCGATGATCCAGCACTGCCCGTGGCACGCTCTCTGGGTTCCCTCCCCCCGGCTCCCCCAGCAGGAGTGTGTCCCATGGGGGCTTGGCCCAGGTTTCAGTGGGGTTTTGGATCTCTGCTTGCACAGGTTGGTGTCACTTCCCCAGGGACCCCTGGGGAAGGGCCTGGAGATGTGGCTGCCGAGTGTCCTGCWGTGGGAGGACAACCGCCACGGTGCCAGGAGGGGTGGCTGAGCCGGTCTGGTGCATCTGCCTTCACACCAGTGGCCACACTGGTCCCAGTGTGGGACAGGTCTGCGTGGTGCCCGCCGCTCTCACCGGGTGCCAGCCGCGGGGCCGCCACTCGGGCTGTGCCTGGGGATGAAGGGCTGGAGGGATGCTCCGGCTCCAACCTCCCGCCGCTCCGCACGAGCCCTGGGCAGCAGCACCAGCCGCCCCTCGGCAAGATCCTGCCCTGGCCCCGGCCGGGAGGAAGGCTGCTGCTCGCCCTGGGGACGGGATTTGCCATTTCTCCCTCTTCTCAGCTCTTTGCAATTCCTCTCAGCAACATCTAGGGCTCAGGAGAGAGCCAGAGAGGYGGGCGAAGAATGGGCTTATTCCTCTCGGCAGCACAGGAGAGCGTTAAGATCTTCAAAGCGAATTGCTCTCTGCAGCTGCTGCRGGCTGGCCGGCACCGGGCAGCTCCCCACGGCCCAAAGCCTTTGCTCCGAGGAGGAGGAGGATGGTGCAAAGCAGAGCTGGAGCTCCTGGCCTGCCCGCGGAGCAGCCCCTGCTCCTGCGCTCCCGGGATGCCGAGGGTCCGGCGGGGCCCCGGCTGGCTGCAGCCGCGGTGGGACAGCTCTGCCCGCTGCCTGGGTTGCTGGGGAGCATTACTGGGCAGGCTGGAGGGGCCCGGTGACCCTGCCGGTGGGTGCTGGCAGTGGGGTGACATCTTCCTGCCAGTGCCAGGCAGCCGTCCCCGCTCCAGCCCTCCCCGGGGAGAGCTCACATCATCCTTCCCTGCGTCTTTTCTTGTTAAATTCTTGTGAAGGATGAGTAAACCCCCGCGTCGGTGGCTGCCCAGAGCGGGCTCAGGGCATCAATGTTATCATCAAGCGTGTCCTATTTCATCTTCCGAGACAAAGGCGGAGGCACAGAGCGAGCTCCTTGGCGAGATCGCTGCAGAGGGGCTGATGAAATGGTCTGATGGAGGGACGGGCCCTTCCCTGGCTCAGGAAAACGGGGTTTTGTTAGGAAAAAACATGCAGAGGAGGCTGCCCCGCGGAGAGCCCATCTGCAGTGGCCCCTCTCTAGGGCCAGAGCTGCCCCAGGGGCTTTCACCCCCCAACTGGCCCAAATATCTGCTGGCTGCTTTGCTTGGTCTGGGGTGGCGATGGGTGCTGTGTCCTGCGGGACACCCACCCCAGCTGTGTTGGCTGCGCGTAGGGTGCTGAGCCCGGGGTGGGCAGCACGGGGTCGGGCTGAGGCTGGCGGCCAAGCGGCATCACCACAGCCCGGTCTAGAAAGGTGGTCCTCACGGGTCCCTGGCCCCCCCGGGCAGCCCTCGGCCCCCCCGTGCCAGCGGGCTGTGGGTCTGCAAGGTGCGGCCAGGCAGGGGCTGCACCGCGCGGCCGGGGTGCRGGAGCCCCGCGATGCTCTGCTGACACACGCTGCTGTGGGAGGAGGTTTCTGGGAGCTGATATGAAACAGATCCATCACYGACCGGTGAAGGATTTCAGAGAAATCCGCTGGAGCCAGAGCAATCAATTAACCAGCCGCGTTCACAGCGGAGTGTCCTCCACGGCGGTGGGTGGGCTCTGCGGTTCGCGGGGGGCCGCGGTCGGAGGAGCCGGCGCTGTCCGGCCTCTCCAGCCGGCTGGGGGCAATGGCAGGAGCGCCGACCTGCCCATCGCTCCCGGGGCTGGTAAAGCCCCGGCCAGGACCCGGCAGTGCTGGTGCCAGCGGTGGGAGAGGAGCAGGTCCTGCCCTCCCTGCTCCGGCAAACACRGCTTGGGCCCGAGGGTCCCCCAGCCCCTTTGCTGCTCTTTTAACACCTCCAGGAAGAGGCAGTACATTATAATAATACAAATAACTATGCAAAGGCAAAAATACTTGAGAAAAATTCTGTTCTGCCGTCCCTTCAAGGCTYTTTCTAGGGAGAACTCGCATGCACAAGCCAACGAAGTGCAGCACGGCTGCAGCAGCGTGGCTGCGCAGGTCGGTCGCATCCCCAGGAAGAGCAGGAGTAAACCAAGACTGAAACCCAGCGTGGTCCCGCACTGTGCGGGTACGTCCCCACATCCCCGCGGCCCCAGGGATGGGGGGGGCAGAGGAGCCCAAAAGGGAGAGAGGCCAGTGCCTGCCTGCTCCTGCCCACGAGCGCATCTGCGCGAGGCTGCATGGGAGCGCCCAGTCCTGCCGGGGTGAGGGGGGTTCCATCCCCGCAGTGCATTTTGGAGGGGGGAGTCGGTGCCTTCCCCCCACCCCTGATGGGTTGCAAAGGGTCCCTCCAAGCTGGGCTCCCAGCTACCAGAGGCAGAAGTGCTGGGGAAGGGGCTGTGGTCCCAGCAGGTCAATGCTAYGGGGTGGGGTGATGCTGAGATGAAGGCGCACACCCCAGGCAGCACCCAGGACCCCAGGAGGCAGCTCACCCCTGGGACGGGGTGGCTGGGGCTCTTTTTGGCCAAGTCTGGGCTGAATCCATCCATTTCAAACCAGGACGCCATTTGCTGCCTGCCCTGGTCTTGCACGGGCACGGACACGAGCGCAGCCGAACAGCCGGCCCTCSTGCCAGCGATGCCTGCTCCTGCCACGGGCTGAGAATAACCAGAGACCCGGCCCCGACCAGGGGCTGCTTTATCGCTGCTCGTTGTGCGGCACCGCGCAGGAGCTGGAGCACCAGCCAAGGGGCACGCGGTTCGGCGGCACCCACAACCAGCATGAATTGGCACGGGCCGGTCAGGCTCTGCTAAACAGCTTTGCTTGCTACAAAGCATAGAAATTCATTTATTGGAAAGAGTGCTAATTGACCTCTTCAGGGCCGATCCTGGCGAGCCCTGTGACTGGGACATGTGTGCAGTTATTTATTTTAATGCTTAMAAAGGGGGTGTCCTGGGACCTGGCTTTCCCCTGCCTGACCCTCCTCTTTTTTACCTCCTGCCAAGTCCCCCTTTTCTGATCAGCGCGGGCGCCTGCAGGCAGCCCGAGGAGGACAAGGACCACACAGTCGTGTTATTACAGGGACTATCAAAAARCACGTGCCAAAGAGAGCCCTGCCGMCRGCARCTCCTGGCCCTCRGCTGMCTTAGCCAAATGCGGTTCTACCCTCGGCTTCCTGGTATTTATTCATTCACCCCTGCGTGCATTTATCTCTCTCTGCTTTCTTTGCCACRGGAATGGGCAAAAGCCTGGATTTCCCTATTTATGCCAAATTCTGATGTCCAGAATCCAGCCGTGGGAGATGGCGGGGGGGTAAGTGACCGACGGAGGCATGAGGRRTGCCCCGGGAGGCATGAGGGGTGCCCCGGGAGGCAGGGCAAGGGCCCAGCGCCTTGCCGGGGGGACACACATTGTGGGTGCGAATGCACACAAGCACAGACAGGCTCCGAGGAGGGATTTCGTGCGTTTGCCTCGGTTTTGCCCTTCTCAGCTTGTGACGGCTGCTGGAGGCAGAGCGGGTGGCCCTGCAGAGCCGCGGAGGGTCTACGATGGCTCCTGCCGGGGACCCAGCGCCTACCTGGGTCCCCGAAGCCCCAGGCTGGACCCGAAGCGATGCTCACACCTGCGGCAGGAGGGACACAAAGTTTTATTGCAAACACGGTGTGGTGGCCCTGGCCGATACCCGCCCYGGGTCGGTTTGTGCTACTCTTGTGAGGAACAACGTTGTATTTTCAGTTCTCATCTTTTTCACTGTGCTTTCCTCCTCTTTCCATCTCCCTTTCCCGGGTGGAGTCYTGTGCATAATTAAACTTAAAGTTTTGTTACAGCCCATTGCGGCTCGTGGGCTAATTCTTACTGGGGCCATAGYGATAAGCAGAATACTTTTTCACTTCTACAGGATTTCTCCCACCAGTTCCTCAAGGGTTTTCTCCAACTTTCTCAKTACTCTTGTGAAACGATGACTGGTTTGGAAGATCCCTARTAGCAGGAGAGCAAAACGAAAGACAGGCTGATGCTTGAAGGACAGTCGAGCATCCTCTCRTCGCGGGGYGGGTGGTTTGGGGCTTACCCAGGGYGTTGACCCAAACCTGCTGCCCTGCRGGTCGGGGACCAGYGAGGCGGCTGCTCCCGCAAAACGCTTTCCCTTTGCTGGAGGGGGTTACATGGGGGACGCCTGCCCTGTTTCCATCCCTCCCAGTATGGCCCAGTGCCTTGGGGTGCTGGCGGGGCGGCAGAGCCCAGTGTGCAGGACAGACCCCCCCCACGCCGAGCCCCTGGCAGCGGGGACACGGGTGACCGTGGCCGTGCGTGGGCAGCTGGCACCATCTAGTGGGGTTTSTGCCCGCGCCTTGCTGTGCCGCAGCCACCCCCACGTCTGTGCCCGGCCCCCGGGACAGCAGCACGGCCCCGACCCCCCAGCCWGCCCTGCGAGCTGCCCCACGCGTGGGTTTCTCCCCCAGCCCTTTGCCCCCGCTACGTGGGTTTTCTACACCGGGCTCAGGCTGGTTGGGTTTGTGCCTTAACCCCCGGCAGTGCCAGCGGTGCCGGATGGTGTATTTGGGGGTACAGAGGCTGCCAAAGCTGGGCCCCCCCAGCACCCGCTCAGCGTCGCGCCTGGGCAGAGCAGAGCCCGGCTCAGCCGCCATCACCCTGCTCGCCCGGGGCCGGCAGCCGCGGGGACCGGTAACCCCGACGGGGGGTCCGAGGGSTCAGCGTGGGACAGCAGGTTGTGGGGTGCTGTCCCACTGAGCCACGGACACCCCACAGCGCTGGGTCCCCGGTCAGGCCAGCGGGAGCCCCCTGCCCCGGGCTGGGCTGCGGCTCGTCCCCTGCGCAGCTGGGGTGGGGGTCTCTGGGGCCGCGCAGCGTCCCACCCTGCGCTCGCCCTTCGGCGACCGGGTGGATGTTTCCTGCGAAAAATGCAATTAGGAAAAGGTTTAAACCGAGGGGGTGGGTGAAAGAGCTGGTGGCTGGGGCTGCCCTGCACTGGTTTGGTGCTGGGTAGTGGCAGGATGGAGCGTATGTCACACATTAACTCCTTTTTCCTTTTCCTTTTCCCTTTTCCTTTTCCCTTTTTCCTTTTCCTTTTTCCTTTTCCTTTTCCTTTTCTTTTTTCTTTTTCCTTTTCTTTTTCCCTTTTTACTTTTCCTTTTCCTTTTTCCTTTTCCTTTTCTTTTTCCCTTTTTACTTTTCCTTTTCCATTTTTCCTTTTCCCTTTTTCCTTTCCCTTTTCCTTTTTTTCCTTTTCCTTTTCTTCCTTTTTCTTTTCTCTTTCCCTTTGTTTTTTCAAACAATTTCAAACACAGCCCTCAGGTGTGGGGCARCGCCGGGTCACCGCAGCATCCCAAGCCCGAAGGGGCTGGGGGGTTTGGGAGCCAGGACTCCCCTCGGGCTGCCCATCCCGGGGGGGAGCTGCCCCRTTCAGGTCACCCCACGGCAGCACGGGGAGCCTCCGTCAGCCCCTCAGATTTATTTTTGTTTGTTTATCAGGCCAGGGGGAGGGTGGGGGGAGGCTCAGCTCTGCCCCTTGCCGGGATGCGTGCTGGCACAGGGCAGGGCCCTCGGGGACTGGTCTGGCCCGGGAAGCGGGCCAGCGTTAGCCCCCGCTTCCGCAGCCCCCGCGTGCAGGGGGGAAAGGGCTGAGTCAGACCCGGCACCAGCCACAGAACCGGGGTCCCTTCCCTGCTCCCCTCGGGCCCGCGGCTGCCACCTGAGGGACCAAGGCTTACAGCGTGAAGTGGGATGAATTCAGCAGTGCTCGTAGGGGAGGGAATAAAAGAAAAACAAGCTAGAAAATCCTGACCTTTTATTGCCCAGTGTCCAGACTCCTTACAACAGCATGAGTTAGCGAAATAAAGTAGGTTCTCTCCTCCCCTTCCCCGAAAAAGGGAGATGGCAAATTTTTTTTTTTACAGCCTGAATTGTGCTGGATGYTAATGACTTTTGAAAGACAGCCAAAACCTAACACTTCAGGCTTAGGATTTTTCTCTCCCGGGGGCATTAAGCAGCYCCCGCCCTGGGAAGCAGCTTTCCTGGCTCCTCCAAAGCTGCCGGCACCGTGCAGCCCCCGAGGAGCTCCAGCGGGAGGGATGCACSGGGAGACTTTGAAATGGCAGTTCTGGACCCTTCGCCCTGGGTGACTGAGAATTTACGGGCTCGCTGGGAAGCGATTTGCAAATGAGAAAGGCCAACAGGGTCTCACACCCGGAGAACAGGGAGCCCTCGGCTTTGCGGGGAGCAGGGAGGGCTGGCAGGGGGGGCAGGTGGAAAAGGACGGGTGAAATTCCTTCCAGGAATTTTGCTTTGTCTCAAAAAAATCCACCAAAAAACCCCAAAACCAAACCACACGGTTCAACCCCATTAATGCTTTTCCAAGGGGAGCCGCAGGGCGGAGCAGCCCCTGCCCGCACCGTTCCCACCTGCTCAGCTCAAATAAGGTCCGAGGCTCTCCGCTTTAATTGCCGATGCACGAGAGGAGCATTGGCCGGGGAAGGCAGCTTCCCCACTGCCTCCCTGGGCGCAGCACAGCAGAACAGCCAAAGGCACCTTCTTGTACGATGTCTTTTCAAGGGCTTTTGTATTTAGTAACGTCCAGRGCAGCAGTAAGCCAGTCCATTATAATTATGCGCTGGCATAAAAATATTGGCCACATGTTAAAACTTGAAGTAGGTCAGGCAGCCATCTGGTCTTGCTGACAGACCTCCACGACCATAGTTAAAGATTCTCGTTTTAGAAACTTCGCAGCTTGGATAAAATCTGAAAGACCAACCATAAATGGGTGTTTCAGCCACTGCTCCCRCTCCGGGGGTTAGAAAAACCACAGCTTGACATTTATTGGCTCCTGTTTTAAAAATAGCTAAAGCTTTGTCTACTTTTACTAATGAAAAAAAATTCTTAATTCCCCAAATGTGATTGTCTCAGCCTCCCACCCAAGAAGGCGTGAGCGGTGGGGGCAGCCGAGGAGCCCATCTCCTCCACGGCGTTTTGCTCACTCACCCCCGGAACGGGGCAGCATCRAGCCCCCGTATGGGCAGCTCCATCGATCAGCATGCTTACTCTTGAACGAGAAAAAATTATTGTACCTTTATATTATTAAATTTCAGTTAAAAAAGAACCCCAACCCTCACAACCCTCACAGCAGCTGCATCCGCCAATGCAGAGCAGTGCAGCTGAACGTTCCCCCTCAGGAATGAGTCGCTCTCGCCAAGCCCCCGCTGCAGCCCGCGGAGCCCCCCTGCAGCCCGGGGAGCCCCCGCTGCAGCCCACGGAGCCCCCCTGCAGCCCGCGGAGCCCCCCTGCAGCCCACGGAGCCCCCCTGCAGCCCGGGGACCCGCGCAGCTCTCGCCGCGCACGCCAAGGCAGCGCCTGAAGAGCCCACTGACCCCCAGGGCCAGGATTTAGGGGCAGCTTTATCCCTCGGGTAGCTGCGCTGCGCTAGGACCGCTCRGGTTTTCCCAGGACAGTTCGGGCTCCGCCGGGGGTGCAGTCAGCCACGTATTCTGCCAGAAAGCCCATGGCGGGGCCACTGGGTAAAAAGAAATAAGCAGGTGGGAAAAGAAAAGTTACTGCACTTGCTAGTTCGGGTGGCCAGACGCATTTCAGCCTGCACAGAGGCAAGTGAGAGACGCATCTGCACCCACGCTGTGCTGAGCTCGCCAGCGCAAGCCTTGYAGATAAAACACATAATACACTGCGCAAGGGATGCTGCTGCAATCAGCTGAACTGCCGAGGTTGAAGCTCCCTTTCAAACTGTGATAAAAGAGTCATCATATAATCCATAAAAGCAACCATTTTCTTTTTAGGGCTACCTGAAGACTTTTTCAGCACAGTATTTTTTGTTYCTTTTGTGTATTCACAGACTAGTGGAAAAAACCTGTGTACGTGTACTGTGGGGAAGACAGGATTTTGTTATGTGACAGGGAAGTGCCCAGCAGAGGCCGTTTTCCTTCTAAAACCACATTTCCTCGTACCTTGTACCTGCTCAGGGTTCTGCTCCCCAAGACAGACTGCTTTGCTGAAACTCTCCACAGGGGCCGAGAGCCAAAGCATCCCCCATAACAGCATTGCCCACGAGCAGCTCCGGCAGACTTGAATCCAGCACATAAAATAACCGCGAAGCTTTGCATCAGATGAATGAAATAAAAAGGCTGACCCTTTTTTCCAAACAGTTCACATTTATTGATAACAATAAAAAAATCTTTTAAAGACTATCTGTATTTTATTACCAAGAATGAGGTATTATGCATACAAAACATTTACAGAATTTGATATGCAGTTCATGAGTACAGACAGGAAAGTGCAGAAGGACACTGATAACAGGATAAAAGCCAACGGAAGAGTCATTAGCTGAGAGAAGGAAGAAGAGCAATAATATCACACAAAGAAAGACCAGGGTATGGGAAATTAATTAGTCAGACTGCAGTGATCAAGTCATATTGCTGCAGCACTTCGCTTAGAGGAGGATTAACTATTGTTTTTCTGGAATTTTATCTCCCCAGCTGTTTGTGCTGTCATGTGCTTTGAGCTCTAAAAGATGTGTTAAGATTAACAGCAGGAAAAACCCAAAGTGCCACTTTTGAGCCAGCTCAAGTGAAAAACAAAATATAGATCTTCCGACTTGAAAAGTGACTGCAACTCAAAAAGGTCTACAAAGCCAGACACCTCTGGACAGATGTGGAGTGTTCAATGAAGCAGTTTCTTTACAGTTGTCAGCAAAATCGCCATCTGAGAGAGAGAGAGAGAGAGAGAGAGAGAAAGAAAGAAAGAAAGGGGACCATCTTCAACCCTTACAGCCTGGCAAAAGGGAAGTGGCACTTGCAGAGAGCCGCGAGTGCTGTTAAGTTAACCTGACCGTGCCTCCTGCCGCACCAGCTCCCCTGCGCCTGGGAACCCTGGTTCCTGCCTGCCAAGAATCAAACCGCCTCTCCCGCGAGCTGGGCTCCTCCTCGGCAGGCACCTCGCAGGAGCAGCCCGAGAGCCACCGCGGGCGGCCGTCTGCTGCGCGGGCGCTGGGTGGGGAGCGGCTTGACACCAACGCGGTGGCCCGTCTCGCACAACAGCACCCTTTGGCAGCCTAAGTAACAGCCTAAGCTCCATCTTCAGTTTCTAAGTCCAAAAAAAGACAAAACAGACCAGTTTGGTTCAGTTTGAGGAGACTGGTCTCTCAAAACTGTCACTAAATACTTTGTCAGCTCTGTGCGCCACATTCCACAGCCAAAATTGGTCTGCAGGAGAGGTGCTCTTAGTCAGAGGTTAGTAACATGCCTCTCGGCAGCTCTGCGGTCATAAAAAAAGATTCATACTGAGTTCAGAACCAGCTTTCCTCAGGCAGGGCATCCAGTATCTTAAGTGAGTTCACAAGCTCCTCTACCACTTACCCACAACAGTGCTGCCCCCCCCMAGACTCAATAGAGCCCATCCAGGTTTCTAGCAGGGACTGCAGCCAGCACAGTAGCTCCTTTTTGCCTGGATAGATAGTTTAGCTCTAAGAGGGCGAGGAAAGACCAGGCAGAGTCAAACTATGCAAATCCTGCTGCATTTCAGACTGAAATCTTCTCTGCTCCACTGCCAGGTATGGTCTGTAGTTGTCTGCTGACCGCCCTTGGCTCAGCACTTCAGTCTTTTGTGCCTTTTGCTGCGTGTGGGAGAGAGGGCTCGAAGTGGAAGAATACCTGAACAGACTTTAACAAAAAGAGTTCAGGTAGGATTGCTTGGGCCTGGGTAGAATAGGGACGAAATCCAAAATGGCAGCTCACCACTGGCAGTAGCAATAGTGAAAACGGTCGAGCGGGCACTGCTTAGAGCGTCTTCTACTGTTCTCACCCGAAGATCCCTGTGCTCCCTGCCTACATTAAAGCTTCCGCTGCTCAGGACTAAAGCGCTCTGTTTCTGACAGACACAGGGAAGGACAGGAGGCAAGAGGGATTGAAAAGTGCACAGGAAGGATGTAAGCCATACCTCCTTTAGACTGATTTAAGAAGCAAGCTTAAGCTCTGCATGAATTCCTGATAAGAACAGAGTCTCAGCGAAATCAATTCACGTGGGGTGTACTAAGGAAGCGAAGCTCCAACAAAGAGCTGGAAACCAATYCTGGAGCAGCCCAGCCCGACACAGTGAGGGAGAGCCTGCTCTCYGCCTCTCTCTCCGCAGTGCTTCAAGCGCAAATCCAAGGAAAGAATGAACTGATTTAACCCATCAAGACCCAGAGCTCAAATTCCCCCAAAATGTGCTCATACAAAAGGTATTAGTGTTTACAGCCTGGCCACAGCTCTGTGGGCATGCTTTGAAAAAAATGGACTCACAAAGTCAAGTATCCAGCAACTGCTTTTCTTTGTCTCGGACATCACTTATTGGCAATGGGAGAACAGTTTGCAGCACTGGAAGATCACAGGGGATTTCTTAAGGTGGCAAGGAATGTCCTGACAGGAGACTTGCAGTTGATCTCTAATGCACTACGGAGCATTTTTGGTAGGGTTTTTCTCTTTTTTGCTTTTTAACATTTACACAGTTAAAAAAATACTCTTAACTGATGCACTGGTTATTTTTCCTTTCAGTGAGAGCCCTTGTGTTCAGAGTTAGGATTTGTGCAAGCACGCTTGCAAAAGTATTTATGGCTGAGTTAGGAAAAAGGGTTAAAGTTGAGACAAGCTGTTGGATCTAACAAGGACCAAAACCACTAAGTTTAAAATTCAAACAGCTACTTTACTATCTATAAAAGGCTTTTGTGGGGTGGGGGTTTTTTGCGCAATTGCCAGTTGAATATGCTGTATTGCAGTCAGCTGCCACAGGCGAGGGTCCAGCCATCTCATCCATTTGCTTTTCGTCTGTGGTGGCACTACCTGGAAATCATGGAGCTGGAATGGGACTGGCTAGAAGAGGTGGTGGCAGCACTGAGCTGGGAGAATCCACTGTGGCTTGATTCAAGGCTGGTCATAGATCCCCTGCAATAGAAAACAAAGTAGTTTTAAGCTTCAGAACATACAAAGATTTTGATTTCTGCTATGTATCTATGTTGTATTTGTTTGCACACTGAATAAAAACCAAGTAACGGTTTTGGTGCAGATACTCAAAACCTTTTCTGCCTCACCACATAAGATAATGGGGACACCGAACACCTTGCAAAAACCAGATGCTGTTCAAAGAGACTGAGAACTAGTTTCAGTCAAGTGTATCAACTGTCAGGCAGCTGAACTGACTCAAYTGCATTTTGAGTTGCACCCATTTCTACATGACAACCTGCCAAGCCCAACAACTCACACAACGCTTTCAAAGCGGAGCAAAGTGACCGATGATGATTACAATGAGATAACTAATTAACCCCTTTTATATACTAGTTGCCCCCAGTGCCAGTACTGGTTGATTTTTTTTTTTTTTTTTTTGAGGCCTACAAAAACACAAGTCCTCACAATTTACTTGTATTTAAGTGAACTTGACACTGGCTTGATCATCTAAGTATGAGAAAGGTTTGACATCGGCTGACCTTCATGAACCTTGGCCAGACATACCTGAAATCTTCAGATCCTATTACTTCTGTATAGTACATCACTTTACATTTGTGAGAGGAGACCTGTAGAGATGCTAGTACATCATCCACACGAGGCAGGTTGGTTGTAGCACAGGCGGGCATGCTATGAAACTTCCACTGGAGAATATAGAAGCCAGGCCACCTGGTCACATGCGATCCCTGGAAGCAGCCGCAGCAAAAATTGMAARTTAACTTYRTTAACACAAAGGTTTGTAGGCTTGAYATTTCTTTGCCAAGCTTAGGAAAACTGCCTACGTGCCCAGAATTTTTTCCCCAACGCCAATATTTCAGCTCCTCAGCCAACTGGCAGTGCTGGTCAACTCTCCCCACAGAGCATGCTTATAAAAGTTATGATGGAACACCAACAGATCCTCCTGCTTTTTTTGACAGTGTCAAGGGGTTAGGATTTAAATACACTGAAAGGACAAAGTTCTTGTTTAAAACAATATCCATTTTTTCCATTTAGTTTCATTAATGGCCATCCTTTGAGACCGAAAAGCAGTCAAGGCTCCTGGCTCACAGCAAGAGAAAGCGCAGTTCAAGAGGTCACTGCCCGTATTTCCAGTTTAACACTTCCAATTAGATGACTTAAGGAGCTCCTTTTTCAAAGGCTGTTCAACTCTTATTTCAAGTCAAAAGGAATAGCAGTAGCAGAGTGTGACTGTAAACACGCTGCATGTAATATCAAACTTGGTAATTATCAAGGATAGGTTGCAAATGCCATAAAAAAACCTTCAGAACCTCAGCCACAGGGAGCTCCTTAAGATGCCTGTTAGAGGGACAAACACACAGAAGCTCAGTCTTAATTTCCAGCCTTCTCTCATTACTGAGGTAAGACGCTCTGATATTCTTCAAACACAGGCTGTTTGCTTCAGAAAATAAYGGTCAAAATTACAGCACAAAGCACGTCTTGCTACTTTCTGTACSTGCACGACGTTCTAAGCGGCTTCCCTATATATCTTGCTGATCAATCTCAATCACTATTCGCCTGATGCAACCTCCCCTCACAGCAGATCCCATGTAAATACTATCCCTGTTCCCTGCAGCATGCCGCTAGGAACATAAGCTGAAATGTCGGCCAAAAGCAAGCAGACAGTCCGGAACTGAATCACCACTCAGTCATCAATAACAATTGTGAATTAGAACATCTAGTTTTGGAGCTAGCTCCCATCCGCTCCCGCACCAGGACTTGGCAGTCTCACCTGCACGCTCTCCCCTTCTTTGCAGATAAGAGGAGACTCCACCATACTGTAATCACGCCCCAATTGCCAGACTTTGTCTATCAACTGGACGTTGTTCCCACCGGGAGATGTAATACTGTGAGCTCCCAGAGAGTCCTTTTTAGGAGGCTGGGGGGCTCTTTTGGAATGAAAGATGTTAAAAACAATGTCGCCCTTGCACACGTCAAAATCCCACGTGATCACAGATGAGGCATCCACAATCTGAATGAGAACCTGAGACAGAGAAGTCATACTAGACAATAGCACTTTGCTCAGTAAAGACAGAAACTCTTACCAGAAAAGAAGACAAAACCCAGAGGTTTTGTTGCTGGGCTTAATTCAGACTTTTAAAAAGGCAGTGTAGATACAAATTCTCTCCTGATGGATGGAGTGTCCTTATTTTAACACATGACTTTCAGAAGCTCTCAAGTAGCTTCTGGGAATATCGTTTGTCTTTGCTTAGAAGGAYGTTGCTTTGAATAGATGAAAAACAGTGATATTCTCTAAATGGCAACAAGATGATACCAGGAATGGTCACAAACTTCAGCTACTAAAGCATCATTATGCACCAGAACTATAGAAGAACAAGGTGGACGCATGGTAACTAAATAATTAAGTTCTAAACCATTTTCAGTTGAAGAGACAGAGTCCAGAGCAGAGGGCTGAGATGAAAGAAAGGAAGGGYAGGCTGCAACCSTACCTCGTGCGGAGCTCCTTTGAASACACTTGCAGACTGGTAGATTGTTTCAGTCCAGAGCCTTATGTCTTCATTTTCCAACTCTTCTGCTGTGCGGTAGAGGGACTTGGGAACCAGCCCACCCTCTGGTACTTCACACTAAAAGCATAAAGAGCCGTTAAGTATCCCCTCTGTACATCCCCACTGTGTCATGCTCTCTGCCTGCTAGCTTCMGAAAAAAACTCACATTCAGCAAGTACTCTGAAGAATGAGATATGAACAGCGTTTGAAAGTAATTTTATAGCTTGTACATCATGCATACATACATTTATTTTACAATGATCTGGCTTAGGTGAGTGTACAGAACTAGATACCAGAGAAACAGATCTCGTATATACACAAGAGCCGCCACCACYACCGAACATGACTGTGCAAATGCTATAGTTATCACTCATACTGCCCTGTACTGAAGACGTGAGCCACTCAGGAATCCTGAGGAAAGTGGCAATAGCAACTCAGTGTAAAAAATATAGCCTACAGAGACCTCAAAGAACTGGGGTAGCTAAATTTAAGGACGAAGGATGGTGGGGAGATACAGTAAGTTCCCAAACAGGTAAAAGGATATTGCAGTCAGGAAGGTAACAGTTTTCAAGTTACAACTGTCTTGACAGCTCAGTACTGGAACCGATTACACAACTTCCCTAAGCAATCGTCTTTTTTAAGAAGTCTCTAGTAATGAAGTTAGACAACTATCTGATCAGGAACAGGTTCCATAGAAGTGTTTGGGGCAGTAGAAGTGTTTGATAACTGAATTACAACAGAAAATTGAAAGGATCTTTGAGAAGTCATTTTTGTTCAAATATCCAGAAGTAAAGAAGAAGAGGAGAAAGAGACTATTACTGTCTGTGRCCGGCAGGAAGTATTGTAGCAATTTGCTTTCTGGTAACATTGACTTTTGCTTACTTAAGCAGTGGATTTTGCCAGCTTCACMAGGTCCAAATTGGATAGCACAAACTCTCTCCAAAGAGAGCAGCCCACTGAAGATAAACACATGCTCTACTCCAACACATCTAACAGTACTTCCTTATAATTTAAGACTGTATTTGAACAGACCTAGATGAATTTTCAAGAATGGTACAAAAATTAATCTAGAAAGTGTACAGTGGCTTAAAGAGCAAGCCCGAAATTATATTTTAACACAGCTGAGTTCAGAAACAAAAAAAAAAAAAAAAATCATCTAAGTGTTACTGCGATGGAGACTCCAGAAAACGCCTGAGTTGTGCGCCTACACCCCAGTCACACCAGTGAGCCTGTGTTGTCAAAACCATTACAGAGAAAACAAACCTTACAGTATCACTGAGATGTTAAAACGACAGATTCGATGGACACCCATAGTCTAGGCAGAAAGCAGCTATTAAGGCCCACGACAAGGGACTGAGAAATTACAGTATCTTGCAGTAAAACAGTTCTTTTGGTTTGTTGTGGTCAGCGTGCATACTGCACTAGGAGACCTGGCTGTTTAAGCCCTGCTAGCAGATGTGCCACATATTTCCTTGGGCTCCCTATGGTATCAGCTAGTTCTTTTAGGTGACACAGACTCTTCTGATTAGCTGATGGTGACAGCTCTTGCTCAGTGGTGTGCTACCATGTCTGCCTGAACTTGAGAGGTAACAGAGACTATGGCTTTTAACCGTGCCTGGCCACTTTGGTAAGTTATTTGATATTCATTGTAAGGAAGTATTGTACTTCTTTTTAAAGTGGATCCGGAAGAAAACACTAAGCCTGGAATCCTACATCATAGCTCCTGCCTCCAAACTACATTAGGAATCATTCTGTGCTTCTAGGCTTCCTTGTTTAGGGGAGCGGGGGAATAAAAAACCCACAAATAAGTTGCTATATGCACTAGTTTATATTCATACCATGCACTCTCCACCAAGAAAATCAGGGATAATTTCTTTATCGATGTAATCCAGCAGTCCCCCAGGACCCTGGTAGTCATTTCCAGCATAAATAAGGAATTTTTTTCTAGTGTTGTCATCAATGAATGGACTAACCTACAAACAAAGAAAAACAGAATAGATTAGGCTCCCACATTTCTCTTGAGTCAATTCTGAAGGAATCAGTTTGATTGCACTAAGTGTTACCATCCTTGTTATGCAAAGTTCACACTATAAAGAAGCTAAATTAACCAACTGTGTAAGCAAGTTCTTAGGTAGTGGTTTTATCCTATAAAAGATGTTTCCAAATGGTAACATTTCCTGCTTATAAAGCCTAATTTCTAAAGCGCTTTTACAAACTACAAGTGTGTAGCAGTGTACTGAGAGAGCTGAGGAATGCCTTGAATTACAAACATACCAGTGTCCAAAGAACTGGGAATACTCGAGGTGCTCTTAGGATTAGAAGGCGACCCAAAGTCTCAGGGTAATTAGCTTCAACCACCTCAATGATTCTTAGCAATGCTTTGACACCAGGTCTCCATAAATGCCGCATGTTCAAGCCTTCCAGATCTACTAGACAGGTCCAAGAGCTGAATTTGAGAAAGATAAAAAGAAAATGAAAAAATCTCAGTGGTATCAAAAYTCTCCTTTCTTATGCAAGTGTCCAATGTACTGAAATGCATGTTTTGGTTTCTTCTATTTTACCTCCTTGCTGYGCGCTACACTGGAGTTTAAAATCCTTAGAACAGAAATGTCTTGAGTGGGCCAAGGACGGTTACAGAGTATGTGCAAAGATCACTTTGCACATCATGCGTATTGCCCCACAGACATTTCAGACTCCAGGTGAAGGTTAATATGAAGCCAAAAAAGATCCTGTCAACAGCCAGCCCAAATGTTAAACCATTGCTTCTACTGGGAAATCAATGAAGTGACCAGGCTGCTATGAAGCAATTTAAGATTCATGGTGCAGATTTCCTACTAACACAGTACAGTAACAGTGCCATTACACGTCAAAGCTAATTCTGTTGTCAGATCTCAGGGAGGGGAGCTTTTTCTATAGGAAGAGATATGTTCTTAATTCTAAATACTGAGCTTCAGCATATGCTTTAGTTACTTTCCAAGTTCCGGTCTCGCCCTGGGCATGAATTCAAGATTTACAGCTGTGCTGCACCAGCAAGCATCCATGAAATTATGCACAAGGCTTCTGTGAAACAGCACACACTTCTTTGTTTCCCTTTAAATGTTTAATACATAGTCCTTTAGGATTACGTCTAACAAATGAAGATCCAGCAGGCAGCACAAATTTCATAGTTACACACATGAAATCCATCTCTTGGATTTGACCTCCCACTGAGAGCCAGGACAAAAAGTTCTTTAACAGGGAAAAGATAAGCAGACATACTACACATCCCTGAACCTTTACAGGTTAGGGGAAGGAGTCAGAAAYTGAAAAGAGTCCAAGAAACACTGTTTCTTTTCAGGCCCAGTCCTGCATTCATTCCACACCCTTAAGTCCATTTTGCAGTTAACACTTTCATAAGTGACCCCTACAATGACTGAAAGATGGGATAGCAAGCCATTTTTGGCCGAACCTCACATGAAATCATGCCAGCACTTGGAAAACTAGACCCCAGGTTTCACAGGARCCTCGTGACCTTACCTTGGATCAAGAGTTGAGTAACCACATGTAATAAATGGAGAACACAAACAAGAACTGAGTGTAATGAGCCTTGATGTGGACTATGGATGAACAAGTGACATGAAAACAATACCTGAAACTACCAGAAAGGTTATCCATGACATTATCATGGCCCGATTTTTTTGGCAGCCTGTACCAATGTCTGTCTATAAAATCCCCCGTAAACAGAAGTGGGAGTTAGGCTGCACKGCTTTGCAGACATCCAACAGCAGAAGAGAGTAGAAGCATAACACGCCCCACRTAGAACCAGTACAAGCCTGACACCGAGACTGCTGGAGCAGGCGCTGCGTTTCCCTCAGGCCTGAGCACGCAGATTCACTCTAGCGGTAACTGGGCAGGCTCCCAGTTAACTGTAACTGTGCTGGTATCAGCATGTGRGACGCACAGCCTACCCTTTGCTTGTTTCATTTAATAAACTTTGCTCAGCAGCATCACACTGCCTGACGTTCCCCCCACACACACCGGGAAACCAGGTAATTACCAAAGGGCAGATCCACTTCTTGTATTTTACCTTATTGGCCTGCCAAATACTTTYGTATTCTCCTCACATCGCCTCAGTCCTTCTTCATTTATTGAAAGAACCTGTACAAGAAAACAGGGTGTTTAGAGACGGCAGTCTTAAACTCAGTAGATGAGATAAAGAAAAAAAAATGTTTATATCCAAAGACTAATTAAAACTACAAGCTCAAACCAGCATAAACTTTTTTTTCCAAAGAATGAAGTAGAAATCACTACATTTACCCCATTGGTTGATCTTGGTGAAAAACAGACATACCTTTCCAWAAAAGCAGTAAAATGTAAACAAGAACCTCCTGAAAACTGAGACCCAGAATGATACAGACAATAAGTCTCCCTACACTTCTGCCCCTTTAAGCATTAATTTCCTGTTTACTCAGAACTTAAAGTCCCCTTTTAAGTCATAGAAAGTAACCCTGAAACAGAACTAGGGCAAACAAACAAAATTTAGTATGTGCCTGGAAATGCCACTGGAAGAGGAAAAGTAAAATCCAGCCCCTGCTTCTAGTGGTTACTATGGCCGTGACTGTCATTACTAGGAGTCAAAAAACAATTAYTGCAAACCTGAAATTCTGCCAGCTTTCTGCTTGGAAACTGAGCAGATCCACAATAACACAGTCTGAGTGATGCCTTTAGAGAAGACAAAATTACAGGCAAGTACTTTTTCTTTAAAAATAAATTATTCTTATACTTGGAGTACAGGCTTGACAAAATCTGAGCATGGCATTTTCCCTTCTGTAGAAATGCAGAGACTTAAGTTTGAAGCACTGCACAAACTGCAGAAGAATCTGTGAAAACGCTAACCCATAACTATAGGCGCTGCCAAGAACTACGCCYTTCCGCCATCAGTTTGCAGTTGGAAAGAATGCAGAAGATCAGCTACCAGGAGCTTTCAGATATATTCAAACCAAAAACAGACGGCCAGAGAGTACATCAAAATATCCAGAGTGATGAATGTTCTGGCAGAGGAGGAAATTTCTAAATGAAAATATCACATTGTTAGCAACTTGCTGGCTCCAAAAATACTTACGTATCGAAGCAAGGCCTCTTCCCCAAGAGCTCGCACTAAGCCTTTGGTATCCATCTGTCCCAATCTCARCACATACAGCGGGCGACCATCTGAATAACGAGAACAAATATATCAATATAACCATTATTTTTACAGCAATAGACAATTTGAGTGAGCTGGTTTTATGCTAAAAATCCACATGGAAACAAGCCATAGTCAGTTCAAACTCTGTTGTACAGCTGCAAGACAGAGAACCTGGAGCAGATGGCAATATAAACTTTACCCTGTTTGGCTACACCAAAAGATTGCCTGTAAATGATCTGCAAAAGTTTAATGGAGACGTCTCGATGCAAAAATAGCTCCCCTATCTGCAAGGAAAGTCCAAAGGACTTCATCAAGTACACTGGTACACACAAGATCTTGGTATACACAATTAAAGACACAGGTCTATAATTAGCTTCCAGGACAGCTAAGACACAGGAAAAGCTTTAGTCCATTAGTGTAACTGAAGAGCTGCAGTGAAGGCTGTGACACCACACAACACTGCTCTGGACAGCTTACAGCAACATTTTTGGAAAAGTAACTACACTGAGTTGTGGGAATTAATGAAACAAAGTGTTAACCCAGAAACTCGCTTTCTGCAGTATTTGCCGGAGTCACACCTTTCAGCTATGTCATCACATATTATGCGGAACTGGCACACAGCCTCACTTATGCAGGTTAAGCCTGGTGAGAACAGACTCTGTGCCAGAGATCAGCTTCAGACGGACCCTCTGCATTCAAAGCCTTGCCGTTTCACCGTCATCTTGCTGCAAATGGGGCATCCTGATACTGCCCAGGATACAAAGGCATTAAGCTTAACAACTGCATTGGCTGAATCTGAGAATCAAAGCCTGCATGTCTGGCTCTTCATAATAGGAGCTAGTTGTCTGAAACAGCTTCCATCCTCCTCCCAAAGCTGTGATGCGCTTTTCAAGCTTTGCTCCATCTATTCTAGTACACAAGCTAAATAATCAACAACTTATAGAACTGAATATGCTAGGACACAAAATTAAAAAAATGAGCTTTCTACATAAAAAACTCCCTGAAGTCCCATTGTCTGTTTAGCTTCACTTCCCTCCAAGAACTGCAAAGAGAGGTATCAAATTATCATTAAGTCCTTTGGGACACAAGGAAAGAAACTGTCAAGATATGCTATTAAAAAAACAAAACAAAACTGCAGAGTCAAGGCAAGTTATTTATTTGGCAAAGACACTACCCCCATGAAAGTTCAGTCTTTTGTACTTTATCAGGTCGTCTAAAGAAAGCATTGTTTTAACATCAGCACACACTTATCTTGGAATGTACTGTTTAGCTTTTGAAACACTAAGCAAAAAGTGCTATTAAGCTTCATAGCAGGTCTTCCTCYCTCACAGATGGACATGTATCCAAAACCAAACTAATAGTTTACTAATCCTGGTCCACCCAAATGACACATGAAGGGAAGTCTCAACTGCCAGTGCTGTATTATCACTGTATATTTTATATTCCACTAGAGCTTTGTGATTTAAAAAAAAAATTGACTGAAGCACTCTTGTCAAAATAAAAGCCACTCGGATGTATAGAAAACTGTGCCAAATGTAAGCCAAAATAGTAACTTTTATTCTTTTGCACTAATAGCTCATTCTAGACAACACGCTTAACCACTGTTGCCTTTGCTTTAGCGCTAAAAGCTCTACAGAATTCAGCTAGCTTAAGTTTGGCACATTTAGCATACGTAGGAGGAAAGGAGCAACACCAGAAAAGAGGGTTTAAAAAAAGAACCTACCACTGTAAAACTTTAAATTATAGAGAATTGCTCCGKTTTGAAATTCTCTGTTTCCATTATTGACAAACCCATGCTTTACTTGCAGGCRTGCTGCAAAAGAGACCAAAGGAACCGGAGGGGAAGGGAGGGGAGCATGAAGTTCACCACAAGACTGAAGAACTTCTCAGAAAAACATTAAACGACCCTTTGATGCATTCTGTACCTTTCTACTCACTGGCAGGACCTAGTTAGGTGCTATGACAGAGGAAGTCTTTGCAAAGKAAGGACAGGGAATGACAGAAAGGGAGAATGTATTCACAGGTCTTTTTCCCTACAATCTTTACAAGCATATTCTCATTTTCCATTTTCTCAGTTTGAGGTCTGTCAAACCCAAAGCAGCAGGGGAAAGCTACTCAAGCTCTTCAGCTTTACAGTCATTAAACTTCTGCTGTGTCCTCCCTGTSTCCTGGCCACTACTGCTGGCAGCTTCCTGTCCTGCTTCATATGCTTCTTGTAACAGGAAGACCTAGCAGAAACAATGGTGCCTAGTGGGGAAAAGACTAAATCAGAACACAGATAGCTCACAGTAAGAGATCATTTCCTTATCTAAAGAGCCCAGCTTGCCTCAAGCAACAAATTCCAAAACGTTTCATTTCTGTGCATGTATTAGCAACAAGATCAGTGCACGATAAAGCAAGTGGAGGGATAGCGGAGCACGTCAGGGATAGTCGTCCGTGTTTTGAAGTTCGGGCCGTGGCTCACCATACAAAGGGAATTCAGGCAAAGCTTCTTCCCTTCTTAAATAAACCTGCTCTTTTTAATGTTTTTGCAACATCCCACTTCTCATCATTAAGCTGATTGTAATGCCAAATAAGTATTCATTTATGCCATCAGCAGACTTATACAACATCAGAAATAAGTTGATTAGAAAGATACACTTATTTACAAACATCTTTTAATCACTGAAAGAGAATACTCAGCATTTGCATAACACCCTTATAAGCACCTCAGAGCACTACAGAAGTGCAATTAGTAACTTTTTTAAGCTACTGGCAAAGCAGAGCTCTTTACAGAGTTAAATATGTCAGTATTAGTCAGAAAGATTAGGACCTAGGAGTCTGAGSACCTAGGAGTCTGTCTCCATCAACTAAGGAGCTGGCAACATCAATTGAAATGCATTTAGCACATAACAACTGAGAAGTTGTAACCATCTTGCCAGTCACCTCTAGTTAACAGAGGGACAACTATCACCTTTAATTCAGAACATAAAAAGGCTGTTCCACATCCACCCTATAGAGCGTACCTTTGTCATGGTGATGCCAGCCTCCCGCATAGTAATCTTGGAGGACCTGAGGAGGGTTCCAGGTGTCTAGAATATAGTCTACCTGGTGCTGCTTACGCCACGTCAGCGACTGGCAAAGGATCTCTCTTGCTTTATCRATGTTGAAGTCCCGGGCACGCAGGAATCTTAAAATATGCTCATCCTTTGGGATCTATTAAAAAAGTCACCCAATTTTGTATTCAAGGTTTGAAACAAAAACCAAAAAACCAAACAACAGAACCTGAAGAGCATGTAGCCCTGCACCAATGCAAGAGGATGGTACGTAACACTGGAAGTTACTCAAGCAAATCAGTCTTTGCAACAAAAACATGAGCCCTGTCAGGTACTGCAGCTACCTTCATATGAGGGATATAAAAATTTCATGAACTCTAATGTAATCATTTACACCTGTATGACCATACTAAGTCAGTCCAATTTAAATGAATCTAGGGACAAAACACAGACTGTATTTCATTGCTAAGCAAAAGGAAGCTGAGACATACAGGCAAATCACAAGCTGCTGGAAAACTCCCAGCCTTGCTATCAGCGATTTCACTGGCCACACTGCTTCCCTTTCAGTACTGTACTTCGGGACATAGATTTGAGAATATGATGTTTGGCCAAAACAAACAAATGTAAAAATAAGGTTATTCTAGAACAAGGCAGACGTACAAAACTGATGTTATTCCCCTGTGCTGGTTTATTGACATTCTGAGAGGCAGTCACGCTAAGCAGTTAAGCACTTCAGCTGGCAAAGTCAGCTGGACAGTCACAATGAACTTCTATTGCCACTGTATAGACTTAATTTAGGTACTTTGTTTTTGATCATGGAGGGCCACTTAACAGGAACAGTTAGCCACAGGAGGCGTGGCATGATGTTTCATGAGGTCCATCTTGCATATCACACATTCTGAGATAGAGCCACAAGAGACCAACAGTAACTTACTTTGCCCTTGTGTGTCTCCTGGAGCCACTGTCTCAGTCGAATGAGGCAGCTTTCCTGCATTGGTGTCAAGTCACCCAGATACCGCTTGATGTAGTCTGCGTCTAGCTTGTCTAAAAGGAGACGTACATGTGATTAGAGTGGTCCTGAACTGACCTAGTCAAAGTAGCAAATGATCTTATATGTTGATATCTGAGGCAGAGAAGCAGCTGCTCTGTGTTCTGTGCAGTCAGAATTGAAAAAAGTTTCTTTGAACCAATGAAAAGATGAGCAAGGCAACATGCACAGTCATCGTTATGGTAAACCAAGAAGATTAATCCTCCTTCTGCAACTGAGAAAGGAGTAAAGCCAGACATTTATAAAAGCATTTTTCCAGTATATTCAGATTTGTCAATCCACAGCACCATAGGGCTTGCTGCTTCTGGAAATACATAGAGAAGCTTTGATCTAAATCTCCCAGTGCAAGAATTTTCCCGAATTCCCTTATTAACAGGGGAAGGAAGATACAACAGAAGACTGTGTCCACGGAAACTTCAGCCCTTTCCTCCCCACCATTCCTATCGTTATACCCATCCCTGAATTTCAGGGAAGAAGTAGGTCATCCATTTGCAACCTAATGAACAGCAAAGTGAAGAGTTTTTCTACTTATATCTGATCTTCATTTACTAAAAACACCAGCTCACAACAGCTATCCAAGCTACCCCACAATACTGCCTTGCAAGCCTGCACTTTAGCATTGTGTGTTACCAAACAAAGAGCCAAYGTGCAGATTTTTGGCTGCCCACGAGAAGCAGCACAGTGCTGAGAGCCTCTACAGTACCAAGAATCCGACTAAAACAAGCCAGACCACCATACCATCAGGCGTTCCTGCTGTGGGCTCCGAGGGGCTGCTTGAGGTGTTGAGGATCTCCTTATTGTTCAAGCCCTCCTTCGTGGCAGAGTCTGGTATATTAATGGCGGGTGAAACTGGTCGTCTTGTGTGGGATGTGCTGCTCTCCAATTTACATGCAACAGGAGGAGTCCAACGAGGAACAAAAGTTATTCCTTCTTCCTCCAGCTGCTTCAGGTAGTATTCTATTATTTCTTTTCCCTTTGAAAAGGAAAATTTACTTCAGCTACTAAAAACACCCATTCAGACACAGAAAGGATKGGGCTGGAAACCCATTACGTGGCCAGACCTCTCTAAAGATTCCACTTGAAAATACAGACCTACACACCCTCGCTGCCCARGCTGAAGAGTAAACAGCCCAGCTCTTTGAGCAGAGCAGCCTGTTAGCAGCAGCTACATTGCCTTTTGGTAACCTAGAGCCAGGCACCTCCTTCATGACTGCAAGCTCACCTTTTTAATATTGCTGGTGTACTGCTTCATGGCAATCTTTTCCACTGTGCTTTCGAAACCAAAAAAAGATTTTATATCCAGACTTGCTGACTGTTCAAAACAGGTCCAGTCTTCATTGTCAGGATGAACCTATTAGTTAAAAGGAGGTCATACAGTTTAGCTACCTATTTAGTATTTTTTTTCCCCTCTCAATATTTGAAATGACTGTTTCTTGTTTTAGAGGCTCACATAGCCAAAAACATTCAAGTGGAATTTGCAGTCTTTTGCTTCATTTGCAAAACACGGTTCGGAAAAGGTAATGCTAAAGAACAAGAAGAGGGTAGAGAAATACCAGTGCACCAGCCAAGAGCCAAAGGACTAGCATATTTATGCAATTAACGCTATCACATTCTAGATACGGGCTGTGACTGTAGCGTATCTGTGGAACAGGGTCAAATACTCCACAGTGAACTTTCCGCTGCTGCTGCAGGTTAGACTGATAGAGCGAGGCCAGCCAGCTGAAAGACTGCAGCGAGTACAGCGTAAGCGTTTCCAAGCACTGCAGGCTAGACAGGTTTGCAACAGACATAGTGCAATAGATGGTTCCCTCGTTGACCTACRAAGTACCTCAGTATTCTGTAGACTGAAAACTATTTTACTTTGTTCTCCTACGATAATGCTACAGAAAGAGGTGTAAACTAATTCGGTTGACAGCTGAATAAGCCATCTTAGAGCACTTCCAAGTTTCTTCTTAGCTTATATCTTAGTTTGCTGAGAGATGATCCTGAAACAGAGATGTTACTACTCTGAAGGAAAGCTGTTTTCTAAACTCTCTTCAGCTAAAAAAGACTTGTCTAAGGCTGGGCTCTGAATTCATAGTTAYACAAACATCATGGAAGGCTGGATTTCTGAGCATGCAATTGTTCTGATGCCTTAAGGTTCCCCTCCCCCTCACAACATGCTAAAATTGACTGGGAACAGTATCAACACTTTATAACGAGACAACTAGAGAAAAAAAACATTTCCCTTCATTTGCTTCTTCCGCATTAGGGAATGGGAGGTACAAGAATAATTTGTACTCCCTAAATGTTATTATAATTTGTACTTATTTAAGAATCTTCCTGTCCTTTAATAAATTCAATTATAAAATAACTTTAACAAGAATGAACTTTTAAAAACAACTTATTCTTGAATCATAATTCTGGTTCTGTATTTACCTACTAATTYCTTGATCGAGTAGAGCAAGGGCAAGAAGTGTTGTGTTTTGTACATATTTAGCATATACACTTTTCTGTATAGTATTCCCCCTGTTTAAACAGAACTTTCACAAAAAAATTGYAGGTGAAAAAGTATTTTTAAATGTGCCTTGGAAATAATTGCAGAAATAACAAAAAAAAAAAATCAGATAATAGTGTCAAGTGGGTTTGACATCCAGTGACCTTTTAACCAATGTTATCACCTGCACATAAAAAGAATGCTACAATACAAATAAATCGGTTACATTTGCTAGCTTTGATCTGACCTATAACATCGATTCGAAGTTTTACTGCTATACGTGTGCTGTATGCGCCTATGAGTATTGGCTAAGCCATTCYGAAAAAAACATGACCAGGGCACAGCAATAAGCATGCCACCAGACTCCTTTGTATCAGAAAACATCYGCACTGAAGACCAAGAACAGCCACAATGGAAAGAATTAGGTTAAAACGTAGCTGACTCGATGAACATTTGTCTGAGCTGAGCAGAAGGCGAATAAGCCACGCTGAACTTTCCTTTAACAGTTCTGTCAGGGTATCATCAGCCTCACCAAGCCCCGCACTGCTATTACAGATTTGCCTAAACAGAGCTGTCAAACACAGCAAATTATGTTGTGTTCTGCTCTCTGAGAAGATGCTCAAAGCAAGAGGGTGCCAAACTTGTTTCAGTTCTCCAAGCAAGTGTGTTACATTTAACACTAACAATTATCACTCATGGTGGTGTTGGTTATTTTTTTCTTGCAAGGCAAAAGCCAAGAACTACCCAACTTCTGTGTATAAGTCCTGAAATCTAAACACTGACTTAGCTCCATCTGTAGCACCACCAAGAGCCTGTTACTCACTGTGTAACAGCAGTGTTCATTAATAATGACTCTATTAGAGAAGGTTTCATTGTAGGCTTCTATATGCAAAGTCCTCTCTCGTCTGTTCAAAGAATTCTTCTGGACAAAGTAGACATAATCCACTCCTGCAATCTGAGGAAGATGACATAGATTCCGTTAAGATATAATATCCATGTGAAAGGATATCCAAAAGTATAAAACAGGCACTTCAAACCTAATCACCTTTTTCAATAGCCGTGGTGCATCTATATCCAGCTTACAGCGCCGTTCAATCACATGGATAGCTTCATCCTCACTCTTGTATTCGTTTACGGTGTCACTGGCTACAAACATAGGGATCAGAGGACATGTAGGAAACCTTCTTTCATATGCCTATAAAGATGGAAAGAGAAGAAAACAAACTATCATCACAATTAATTCCTGAGGATGTTGCACAGGGTTCCTTTGTTGACACCACCAGCATTTGGAGGCACAATGCCCTTCACACCTTTCGTAGAAGGGATTGAGCCTTCCTGGAGTCTACATTATAGCTGGAAAAATGTCACAGTGCATTCCAAACAAGCCATTTATTAATACGTTCCTAATATAGCCCTTTCCAGGTAAAACAATTTTTAGAACAACACACGAAATACCCCATTTCTCCCCTCCCTCCAAAAAGGAAATTGTTCATTATGTACAATGACAATCCTCTTGTCAGCAATAACAGGAAAATAAGACCCTCTAGTTCTAAAATACCACAAGACAAAACAATTATGTGTTGGATTAAAAAAACCCCACATGCTAATTATCGGTGTTTCACCAAGCTGTCTAGAGGGTTTTCCATACAGCTCCCAAAGGGCTAATAAGAAACAGGCTTTGAAATGTTTTTAAGCTAATAGAGCTCTCAAGCTTCCTATGCACAGAGTATTCGTAACGATTTCACTGCGCAGTTTATCAGCTTACAATTTTGTCCAACAACATACCATAAGTCTTTCCAATACAATGAGGCCATTTCGTACTTTTGAAAATTTAAACTCTTTGCAATAATGCAAAGCTAGCAGTAGCTTTGATTCCGGTTAAAGAATACAGTCATGTAAGTAAGTTCATCTCTTAAATACTTGACACACAGAGGGAAGATGGTATTAAATCAGACACACTTGAAAAGGATGGTTAAGAATCTGGGATCAGTAAAACAGGCAAGAGGAAAATGGGAGTTATCCCCATTAGTAAACTTGTTGAATTTTAGTTTTAGAACTACCACGGCTGGAGAATACAACACAACTGTTACTTCTTTTCCTTTTCTTTCGTAGTCACTGGCATACCTCCACTTCTCTTTGGCTTTTTTTCCTCATGGGGTGGCAGTAAAGTAACTAATTCTTTCTTTTTTTTGCTATTATGAGAACCTAGCTGGCTTTGGTGAAAAGGTAGGATTTGCAAGGTGTCCCAGTGCAGAAGAAAACTTCAGTAACATAAATAAAGGAAATCTGAGAGCAGAACATGAAATAATTCTTTAAAAGAGCTAAAATACCCACTCTGCTGTCCTTTTAAACAGTTTTAACTGCTCTCAGTATAGCTGGGTTGCAGCACAGGAACAGCACCAACAGGGAGAGGGTGTGGAAGAAAACAAGCAGCAGCTGCAGAAAGTATGCAATGGTGGCACTGGAAAAGGTCTCTTAATTCTCCCCTTATAAGAATAAAAATACTTAGTTTGAACGCAGTGTTACTATGGTGACAGTGGTGCAATGCACTAAAACAGTGTCAGCTTTTTTCCCCTCATGCATATTTTTAAACCATTTTTTGCAGCGTGATTATCCTGAGTTCATAAAGCTCCTCTGTAACATACTAGCAGTACAATCAGTGAGTGAGTACACATGCTCCTCTTTTCAAACTTTTCATCTGTGCACAGCTGGTTTTGTTTAAATTAAGAATAGAAATAATTTCTGGGTTCAGAGATGTGTGCACAATAGAAGTGACAAGAGCATTAGTGTTGTAACACAATAGCAACCAGTGGGGAAAAAAACCTTTCACAGCTCCAGGAGAAATGGAGGATGGGTCCTATTAGTACGGTATAAGAAGTTTCTTATTTCTTTTATGAGGCTTTCGTTGTTCTGGACAGAAGGCTGTACATTTTAGCCATTTAAGAATATCTCAACCCTCTCACTGAATAAGTCTCAGCATTCGTTCTAAATTAATCCCTATTTTAACTATATTGACTGTAGTTAAATGTTGTCCTAAGTCAGAAAAAGAAAAGATTTCCAGAAGAAGCAAAATTGAGAGGTACTTCTGGTTTTCAGATTGCTTCATTTAATATTTTTATTTTATTTGAGGACCTTATGTTACAACAATTATTTTATAGATGGGAGAAAAGGGGAAGTAGATATCTAACCTTTTTCTCACTATTTTAAAAGTATTTTTACTTTTGGATCACAATGAATTTTCCCCCTCTGAGTAGCCCTCCTCTATGCCAAGCCTTTGCAAGTCTCCTTCATTGCACATATTGATGCATTTCTCATCCGAGTCCTCAAAATGCTTCCCATTTGCCCTGTGAACACTTGCAAATTACAACATTACCTGCTCAGAAGCGTTTATTGAACTGTGAGCAAAAAAAAATGCCCAAGAATTTGTTGTTCTGAATGGGAAGACTGAATTGAATGTGTTCAATTTGAAAGAGAACAAAATAATTATCTTGCCAAAAGTTGGCAAGCTCAATGCTTACAGCAACAAAGTACTTGAAGGTTTCAAAGAGATTAACAGCGACACAGGATTCTTTCTTCCCTAAAGAACATGCACACAGAGTATTGAAAACTGTTCACAGCCAGTTTTATTGGGCTCTTAAATTAGGCTGGTTTTATTTCTTTATGTACCATTGCCAATATGTTCTTGTAATGCATCATTTCTCAGCACAGCCTTGTTTGAAGAAAAAGTGATTATAGTAAACCGTAGCCACATCAAAATATTCGATTTGATTTAAGCAGAGCTGTCTCTTCCACATGTGGCAAACAGTCCTCTTTCACGCTGCAGAGTAGGCAGGAAAAAGCTGCTAAAGACTATARGACACTGAAAGATCTCGCTTCGCCATGGACCAGCGCAGCGCAGGATGAAAACCTGTAATTTGTGGTACGACWCAATAAGAGACACATGAGTCAAAGCAGCACATGCATCGCCAAGACTGGAGCTATTAAAAGAGCATGAGAAGATTAAAGAAAGATCAAACACTGCTTTTTCTTTTCTAATAATAGAACTGAATGGATTTTTCTACATTATTGGGGTGTTTTGAAGCAGAAATTTTGTCTCAAGTCCAGCTTTGCAGACAGGAACTAACTGAACYGCATTATCCAATATTTCTTCAGCAGTCTGACAAAGCAGAGTATTATAAAATGCTACACATTTTTCCTGTATGATAGGTCTTCTCTTTACAAATGAAATCATTAGGTATTACACACCTCTCTCTCCAGATTTCAATTGTACTATATAGATACAATCACAAAAGACAATTAGTTCCTCARAAGCAAAGCAGCTGCAGTAATCCTGACGGACTCAAAGCAAGAGTGAAATGCTGTTGCTGTAGGACTAAATGCATCTAAGAAGGATGTTGCAAGGACGTTACTCAATTTTACCATTTTCTTCTGTCACATTTAAAAAATATGGTGTGTGGAGATTCTGATATGTAACACAAGTAAAAATCGCAGGTGTGCTCATCCTCAAAACCTCTTCAGTTGGTGCTGGGCTTGACATGGAAAGTCGCAATGCCTCTTTGGCTAAGAGACATCCACGTACAGACCTTTCAAAAAAGTGATTAGGCCTGCAATTCTGTTATTCCCTAATAATGTACTTTTACAGTTTCCCACCAGCCTCTGGAACATTTGTGTACTCTGATACACTAGAAGGAGGCATTGTGCATCAAGAAAAACACAGTATGGTGAAGCAGCTTGAACTTCAAATTTAATGGGCTCATTATATAAACCCTTAACTTTCTTAATGCATGTTAACAGTAAGAACACTGACAAGCATAATTTCAACCAAAATAGCACTGTATTAAAGCTTCTTTTCCAACTGCTTCCCTTAGCAACTCATGTTCAGAGTAGAGTCAAAATAACAGGATTTATTTTACTTTTATCTTTGCTAGTATTTCAGCTGTGTTTAAAGACATGAAAACAATTCAAAAGTGAGACTATTTTAAACCCATTGCAGTCATTTTTTATACCCAAGGGAATTATACTTGCTGCTGCTGCTGCCCTCAGATTTTGGGATTCTAATATCAGCAATAACGGGATCCTTTCAAAAATACCACCTTTAGAACATGATTCAGGTATGACTTCAACCCAATTTTCAGGAGGACCAAAGACCCTGTTCTGGCTTTTTGCTTCTCAAACCATGCCTAGGGCTAATAAAATACCTTGATAATAGGCATGTGCTCAGTCCTCGGTGGAGAAAGTCAGTCATTTATGCAAATAAGTTACTCAGCTTCTCGGGCCAGATTAATATATTCCCAGTCTCCTGCCTTAAAGGATAGGGATTGTTCAGTACTTCCATTAGATGACTCAAAACTAATTTCTATGCTTACAAGAAGAAAAAGGATCTGACAAAACTTGCAAGCAATCTTGCACTGTGCTGTTATTCTTATAGTAGCTGAATCCTCCAAATAGAACTTCTATCCTAGCGAAATAAGTAGGAATTTTAGCCACCATTCAGAAAATGAAGCATATTGAGTGCTTTCTTAGCTTAACTGCATGAAACAAGCTGTGAAGATGTTTTATTTTTTAGATGTTTTCTGTTCAAAATTGCTAGAACACTAACCTTCTAAGAGTAACACAGCATCCTCCAAGGACACCTCAAGAGAACACATGAAGAGATTCATCCTGGCAATCGAAATCTAGTCTGCTGCATTTTGYGTGCGCCACATACAGACTTTAATTTCTCTCTGCAATACCTGACCACGTTTGGGTACTGATCTGCAAGTGCATGCCAACATTCACCGTGCYTTCCTATCCACTTCCAGTATGTGCAATTTCTGAATTATTCCTAAACACACAAGAAACAAGAAGGGTCACTCAAGCAGGATGCTGCCCTAGCTTGACAGGCTGCATTCCAGCAGCTTGGTCATTCCTGCGTATCGCTATATCCCCTTCCTCCCGCTGCATTAGAGCGCTGTAGATCAATAGGAAAAACACTGCCTCATGGGAGGCCAACCAAGAGGTTTCAAATTCTTGGCAGCTGCATTTGGAAAGAGACAGTTCTGGATTAACACTCACAAATCAGCAAATACCTTCTCATCCCCCATATACTGCTGTTCATAGCTCTTCACCATTTCTCGTTATAATACATATATATGTTTAAAAATTATTATACTTCTACAAAGAATTGTGTATCGCAGTGCCTGTGTATTTCATGGATGTTAGTTCATGTGCTAGTGATCAGCTCGAGGACATGTATGTGGAAGAAAGCAGATGGTTAGAGCGGCTATACCTCAAAAAGCTCTAGAAATAGTTTTTTGGTAAAGTAGCGTTCCCAGGCACCAGGAAGGGGGAAGTGAACTGGACTGCAGCTTGGGAAACAAAAGCCATCTTTAATACACAGGTAGTCAGTCCTTTCTGGAAAGGAACATTTCTGTGAAGCCAGTTCTGGAAGGATGAAGAGTCCTCTAAAAGGATACCTTCACTGCTACAAGCCAAACCCCTGCCACCATGCAAGCAGCACAGTTAAACTTYGCGTTTTTGCAGTTAACTTCCCCCATCAGTACGGCTCTCCACAGCAGCCCTTGTTCAAAGTAGGCTTAAGTGGGTTTTTTYCTCCGCTGTGTTTTCACTTCATTAAATGTCCTCGTTTACAAAGAGAGAAGTGATTTTCTTATTGCTGGGAAACAAACGCTGCTTGGCAGTGACTCAGTACTAAGAACTCTCTCTCTCTGGAAAAGACCAAGGAGGCTTTAGTTACACAAGACTACAAATGAGGCTTACGGGGACTACAGACAACCCAGCCACCATGAAAGCGGCAGATTCAGACCTATGAAGGAATGGCTGTATATCATCTGAAATACAAAAATCTTCTACATGCACATTTCTGGTCCTYGACAAATATGAGGTAGTTTAACCAACCTTATTTTTCACTTGTCTGTAAATCTTGGCCCAGTCTATGCCATTAAGATATGACTGGTCAGATTTTCAAAGCACTGGCATGATGACCCACTGCACAACTGGTATTTGTAAAAGTGGATATCAGATGCGAGACGACCTTCCCTACTGCTTTTCTTAACAGAGTAGAGAACAATACCACTTTATTTTAAAAGGGAAAAAAATGAGAGTTTAAACTTTCCTTTGCGATTTCTACTAAAAAAAGTGTTTAAAAAAAAAATCAAATTAGAACTACCACACAATATGCTCCTCCGAAGCTTTTCCAGCAAGATTCACCAATGGTTAACCTGCTGGCTGTCACAGCAAGATCAACAAACAAAACAAAATGTTTGCATAASGACTTATCACTGAGCTGGATTTAAGCAATGAAAATCAGGAAATACCTTGTGTGGAAGCCCTTTGTCTGAATTAAAAGTGATAATCCTTCCCCTGAATAAGAGCTACTTTAAAGATTTTAAAMGACAAATGAAGCAGGCAGTGAGCGTCCATTAAAAAGGAAGGTTCTGTGTTCCATCTTGTTTTGTTAAAAAAAGAAACCAAATCCCAATGCCCCATGTTTGAATATACCTTCATTTTAATATATTAATTTTGGAAGGGGAAAAATTCTTCCACTCTATGAAAAGAAGAATTTGACTGGAGAGAGGAAAATCCAGCCTTCACAATCTGAGCTGTACTTGAGAAGGGTGTGAATAGCAGAGAACTGGCAGAACATTCAATCTGACAGCCGTGCAGATGGCTCTGAGCGGACAGCTGCGCCGTGTGGTGGGATGTATTCCGGTGAATCTCTTGAAACGAGAACTGACTGACGTTCACCTGGCAAACGTGAGTAGCCCCTCACCCTAAACTACAGGMAAAAAATTGCGCAACAACTCTCCTTTCTCCCCATCACACTTTAACCACACTGGCAACTGCATCCTGATCTTATTTTACTTTGTCCCTCCATTACAGTCCAAAAGCATTTTACCCTGTTGTGGCACAAGTCACTCAGGACCGGGATATACTGTCTTCACCCTCCATTCCCTGGTACAAAATGAAATTTGGCCTCTTAAGTATTAATGATATCCAAGATAAAATAAATAACCCTTCTATAAGTTACACAGAAAAAAGGACAAGTCAATATCAGTAAGACAAGCATTCTGCTTCATTTTAGAGGCTAAAAAGTTCTTGTTTACTACACAAGTGTACAAAATGTTATTGACCTAGGACTTTCTGATTAAATGATTGTTAGTGTATTTAGAGTGTAAGCTTACAGCAGTGGGAACAAGCAGTGCCTGCACTGTTCACATACAGCCTACCAAAGCAAAGCATTCCCAAGTAATTGYCCCAAATGGCCCAACTGCTTCTACTTTGCAGAAATACATGCCAGCTTTAAAGTTTCAAAACGACAGTTAGTCTAAAATTTTCATAAAGGGAGCTGTTAAAGYTTTATATAATTATGCATCAAATCCTTGAACTACAATGGCTTTTTAGTTTTTGAAGTTTTAATTTTTTTGTGTGTTTTTTTAAAATATAGACCACACAAATACACATTATTAAACAAATAAGACGAGTACTAACAAGAATCTACTCTGCACAGATTCTGTTCATGAATTCTAATTGAAAGCTAATTAATTTCTTAAACAGTGAGAGAAGCAAGCTTGAAAAGCCATCTCAGATGTTCTCCAATGCAGTGAACAGAGCTTTCAGGTGGAGTATCTGGGAAGAAAAATTGTCAGTGGTTCAAGAACTTACTGCAGCATGATATTCAGATTCTTACAATGCTGTATTTATGATATTGCACTGAAGTGGTGCTCAAATTCATAGGCCAGGTCTACATCTCTTATATTCAGAGGATCAAGGGCCCAACTGATTCAAGAGAGACTAACATACTGAATCAGTCATGACCATGTAGACATTATTGGATCCTGCACAAGTCTCAAAGTACTCCTGTGCTCTAAGCAGCCCATACGACCCTACAAACACTGAGGATCGCTACAGAAACCATTTCATTAACATTGCCAGGGCTTCRCTTGATCTCGTTAGAGTATGAAGAGCTAAGATGACTTGCTGTTTACAGTATCCTTGCCTCTAGAAAAGCATTTGAAGCCTGTCAAGCCAGTAAATTGAGCTTTCTCAGCTCGCCTCTCCTTTTGTGGAATGGAAATGAAATTCCTGAGAAATTCTCCAGGAAACCAGGAGCTGAGGGAAATTAAACCAACTACAAGCAGAGGTGGACAAGAAAACATTTCTTTCTCTGGAGTTCACCAAAGACATTAAATTCTTGCCACTGACAGCTCCTCTGTCACTCAAGAATTCTCTACATGGAAGAAAAGTTTTTATTAGGTATACAGAAAAGTATAATTCATACTCCGCCTCATCTTCTTTTGATGCTTATACTTGTTTAAAGGGGCCCTCTTGATTTAATCAGRTTTCACTGAAAAGGATTTCAGACCCTACACTGCTATGAATGATCCACTTATGCCTTGCAAACGTCCACACAGAAAGAGGAAGGGAGGATGAGAAGAGAGATTTATGCCAATACATTTAAATTCACCCCTTAGCTTAACTATATAAAGCCTCAGGTTTCAATACTTTGTATGAAGAAGAGAGCAGGACTGTTCTGTCCATTTTTACATGTAGGTGTATTAGAAACCCATAGTACTTTAAAGCTAAGTAAGTATCCAGTTATGTTTCTTGCACATTTCAAATATACCSTGCTCCTAGATGGTATGAACAGAGCTAATAAAAAATCTGTTAAAGTAATCTTGTGGATGTCACCACACAATAAACAATACATATTTGTTCTACCAAACAGGTTAACAGGCCTGCCACATGCAAAGCAGGCACAGCAATTTGCTGCTCAATCCTAGAAACACAGTGAGAAAGCTTCTGACCTTCACAACCCTTCTGCAAATTCCTGAAACAGAAAGCATCTGAAAGCAATGAGGACATTGCCCACAAMCATTACAAAATAACCCAGTATGCAGACTAAACTCAAATTCAATAGCTACTTCGTAATGTTGTATGAAGAGCTTTGATTCAATAAATTAAAAATCTCTATGGAGTCAGGAAACATCACAGAAGCTATTTCTGTGCTTTAGCTCAAATAAGTTACTCTAGCTGAGACCATAAAAATTTACAGACAGTTTTTTGTTTGCTTCTGGATCACCATCACTCYGATAGGCACTTACCCCCAGTCACCCAAAACGTGTACGGGATGTACACAGGGGAAGAAAACAACCTTTCAGAATAGGGACCCTGTGGCTTTTGACAAGGAACAAAGCTCTATTACACATAACAGGAAGTATCAACTCCCCGCGCAGCTCTGTAGACACAGTCCAGGTTACTTCACACTTACTTAGTCTCTTTGAAGTCTTCTGCAGCATAAAAGGAACAGCTTCATGTTGCATTTCAGGCATAACAATAGTTTATACACACTGCCAACCACAAAAATAATGAAACACCACTGAAATGGTATTATAAATGAAACCGTATGCTCAATAGCTTGCCATTGGAGTGCTGCTTATACAACACATCACACACCACCCTGGGTTTCTAACAACAGGACCTTTCATGTGTTAACACCACCACAAAGCACTTTCAAGTGAATGTAATAGCACTAATACACAAATACTGGCATTTCTGTTCATCTCTTTAGTTCAGGCAGCATTTCCATGGTTACAGTGTTGATCACTATTGGCTTTAAGTACATTCCAAATATAGGCCAAATGCATAGCTTGGCATCTTAAAGAGCCTTACTAACTACCCTGCAGGCTAGTTCTTGCCAAGTAGCTTTGAGTCCCTCTGAGGTGTAATGCACCCAAATATGCTACAGTGCCACCTGAAAACTTAGCAAGCATACTGTTCATTACGTCATCCAGGCCGTTTGCAAAAGCAGCTACTGAAACTGGACAGATCTTCAAGCAATCTCATCACAGYACCTGCACCATATTCTAAAACTTCGGTACCCATCTTAACAATAGGTTTGCCTTGCTTGTGCTTAAGTATCTTTCCTTTGAGGCTATCATGCAGGGAAAGTATGAAGAGTCTACTGAAATCAAAGTCATTACTGCACAAAACATTACCCCAAACCATGTGCACTTTGGGATATTATCTTAGCTATCAATCACAGGATACTGTTTGCAACAAGTACRCCTTTAGGCAGCTGTTGCAGAGAACATTTTGGAGAAATTCATGCTATGTATGCATTGACTAGATAGGATTATGCATATTAGTATCTTTCATTAACAGGATTTAGAACTAATTATCTTCTACTGCTATTAAAAGTTATAGAAGACACCAAACCCAACCTCAAGAACATAGTGACAATTTCAGAAAAAAAAAATCGCTTTTCCTTGTAGTAATTTAAAAAGTTTACACACGTTTCAGAGTTAGTTTACATTCTCTGTGAAGTGTATGTGAACCAAGGAAGTGTTCATTTTTCTACTAGCATACACACCAGAAGTCAAAAGGATTTCACAGGCAGCTTATTGAAAGGATGCTCCATTTAGATAGCACCTACAACGAAGTATCAGTAAAACTCTAACCTTATCCAAGGAAATACTTGATAATATATATATTCATAAAGCATTCTTGACAAATTTGAGTTATACTAAAAAAAACACAGCATATTTGCTTAAGACTGCCCAAAACCAAAAGCAAGGTAGGGGACAGAAGAAAAGGCAAAAAACAGGAGCAAGGAGCTACTGGGGGACAGGAAGGTCTGAAGCAGACTTCCTCTGTATTGGAGCATAAACGTGTAGGCTACAGAGCTAGTGAAGTTCAGCTTCAGAGTCCAGTGTTTTCAAGCATGAATAGAGTTACTTTAGTATTTTAATATCTCATTAAAATAATTTAGACCTTATAAATAAAGCAGGAGATTCAAAACAGGCTATGAGGCAATCTCCCAGATCAGTGGAATTTTACTGGTAATTCACTGTTGAGTTACGCAACTGTGGTAACCAACTTACCAGACCAAGCAAAGAGCTTCTGCTTTCCTGCACCGGAAGAAATAGCCAGACACAGAAACCTCTATTCTCATGAGGGATGTGACCAGTCCAGCCACCCACGTAGGCTCTTTCTATACAGGTCACTGCTTTATCCCCCTCAGTGTACCCTTCCTGCATGGATACTATTCAATAGCTGGGCATTTTCATTTCAGAAGAGTGGTCACACAGAAAAGCTTTACTAGCAAAATCAGAGTGGCCTGATTGYTGCATACAGCCGCATGTAATCAAACTGGAAGGGGACAGGCTCTTAACCACTTAAGAACCATTTTGCTACATGCAGAGACATAATCTGCTTCCAGATAAAAAAAAAAAAAAMCTCTTCAATGATTTAATGCAACTTTATTCAAGCTTTTGGTGGTAAAGGTATACTGATTCAGCAGGCAAAACAGTTTGGGGATAAAGAATCTGACCTGAAGACAAGGGCTAACATTCCATCTTTTATCTGTAAAAGATGATCTTTAATAACCACAGGCATGCCTCAACGGTACTTTAATTGGAAGAGTGGTTTCTTTAAAACAGATACAAGTCATTTGTGGTTTGCTTAAATAAATTTGCACAGCTGGAATTGTGTAATACTTGATTCTCTGTGTGGGAGCCTGAATGTCCGTCTTCAGAGAACAAACGAATCACCAGGGTGGGATGTGAGGAGAAAGTGGATAGCCAGTGTAAGAGTTTAAGAGTTATAGCTGCTTGCCTCCCAGACACTCACAAGAGCATCATTAATTCTTTTCCTCCCTTCGAGAAGTCCAGAGAGCCCGAAAGAGCCCAAGGCATAGTGCCACTCCACTGAAGAGTGAGCGAGGCTAACTTCAGTTGCAGCSTCTGAACAATCTTGAGCCATGAATCTCTAGAACAAGAAGCTAAAATAGAGAAGCTAGTACCACTCCTTCCTCAAGAAAAAGAGATTAAGGACAGAAAACCCAAACATGCTGAATGTAAAGGAAATAATTTTAATCTTCCTTTCCTTTGGAGTAAGCTGGGAAAGCCCGATCACTCAGGTTAGGCTGGCATGTGACTGGAAGACCAATATCAAATCACTGGTTAGGAAAAAAAACAACTGACATTGCTCTGGTCTAGGTTGAAGGTGGAACATCAAGGACAGACTTTATAGCCATGCTGCTATAAGTTGCTCTTCAGTATACACAGACCTTAGCTGACTTAGCAGGGGCAATAGCAGTATCCAACTGACTTGCAATTTCACTTTAACTTGTTTATACTAAATGCATGTGCAAAACTATTCTACAGAGAAAATGAGTGTTTGCTCTGCCCGTGTTCCAAGCAGGACAGATGGAAATCAGTTCTGGCCCAGAAGCCACATAGCCCCGAGCACAGCACTTTGTTTGACGGAATGTGCCCTGCAATTGGAGTCAACTAGGAACTACTCTAGTAATAGGATACGAAACTTGGCTTCTGACCCCAACTGCACAGCACGTGACTGTTTTGGTCAAGGTTAAAGTACAGTGGAGAAGAGGCTGACCTCCAAAAGAGCATCACAGTAAAGGCTGGCAACAGGCCAGTGAAAGCTTAAATGCTTGGAGACTGACATGATTACTGGGGAATGTGAGCTATTCTCAAGCACTTCCTATTTCTCTGCAACAATGACAATATGTAAACCTTTACACAACACAGGAACTTATCTATCTTTGAAATTTTTAAGATACACATATCAAAATGACTGCAAACCATTAAGCTCGTCTTACTTACTTGTAAATAACCATTACTTGTCTTACAGCAGCTGAACAATGACAGCTATGTTCTGCATTGCTAACAGGCATCTCACAAATGCACAGGATACTGTCACACTGAAAGCAGAATTTGGTACTTAGCTTCCCCATTCCTTTCCAGTTAACAAAATTGCGTGTCTGATTCCTCTGCAGTCAGTTTTACTTTAAAATTCAGCTGCAATCCTACTGTGTCCCCTGAGGATCTATTTTTGGAATAGTCAGATATTCCTTACTGCTCTACTGCTCCATGCTTAAGTCTCACTTTTACGAGTCCTACAATTGGTATTCATCACTTCTTTGGTCTTCGAATCACAGAYACTTTCAATAAGCAGGTCTGTTAAAACATGTTTAACATCTGGAATATGTTAGGGTATTTTAAATAAAATTATTACTGTGTAGACAAAATCTAATTTATGAGTGGGGGAGGAAAGGATGTCTACAGCATTGCTACAGTATATGTTCAGAACTCCTCATTAAACCATTATCTGAAAGGTTAAAGACTTGTACTACCACAAAGAACAAAGTCTCCTGATCTCCATCCAGATCAACCCCCCCACCGCATGAAGGTTCAGTGAAACAGGTTTGACTTCATTGTCTCAGACTGCACCCACCAGGTTTTAATTTGGCCCAGAGGCAATTGGCCTCTAAGCACTGCAACACCGTTTTCACTCTACCAAGAGCATAATCAGTACAGTAAAGAAAGCTTTGCCAAAAGGGCAGAATTCAAGATAAGTAGCATGGCTCAACTGTAAAGGTCTCGGTTTGGCTTTTGGACCAGCAAAATACCAGCTTCCAGGTGGAGAGCAGCTGTACTCTATTAAGCAAACCAATTAAAATTTATTAAGTACATCAATTAAATCTTGACCATTCACTAATGTCAATGGCATGTCATCAAAATGCAGCATGATAGKGTCTGGAGCCTGCAAACAATTTACCTCTAGGAAGTTAAATGTAACATTTAAAAAAAATCTTAACCTTAYATAGGTCTGATGTATCAGGAGATGYCCCAAAAGGGTTAGAAATTGATGGTGGAAGATCAACAGTACAGAACAACAGTGGTTCCTCATATGGAATCATAAACTATTAAACAGACTAAGACTCATCACCGTGAAAAAGAGTAATTTAAAAACTGGGGGAGATATCTTACAGATCTAACATGGCAAGCAGCATGAAGAATGCAAGCAGGGTTTTATTGCCTCTTCCAACACAAGGAGCAGGCGGTGTGAAGCTGAGCAAGCAGGAGCCAGGCTCCAGATGAAGGATACATCTCCTGACAGAGCGTGTCGTGAAGCACAAACTCCCGGTGGAGGGTGTCACGGCAGAGTCCACTCGGCTCCAGAAAGGAATTGGGCAGGCACAAGAAAGCAAGCACATGCAGTGCTATTATAAGCAACGGGCACATTCTGGAGCAGAAAGGCTGTCAAGACACATCACTGTAGGATGAAAGAGTATCCCCAGAGAGGGTTACCATATTTTTATGTCATTCTTATCCTCCTCCCTAGGGGCAGATACTGCCCTTGGCCCCTGCCAGATACATAGCACACTAGCTAGATAGGCCTTATGGTGCAATTCATGAGAACTGTGGTTCTCATTAAGAGACASAATACAATCCTTTTCCCCACATGGAAACACACCATTAAGGTATCAACAACCAGGTAATACCACTGCTAGATGCATCATTGGCATGTTAAGGTGGCATAACTTCTGCACCCCTGAATCTGCTCCCCAGTAAAATACAAACAGAAAGATACCATCTAGCTTCAAAAGTAAGCCAATTAAAAAAGAACAGTGAAGACTCCTTTGATTCTTTTCTAAAAAGCAATTAAAGTCATAGATYGTAGACCGTCAGTTCTTTGTTCTTTACTCTCCTTTACAGCAAAGAAAGGCAGACAAACAAAAGCAAGAATCGGTTTAGTCAACACAGAACAAAAAAGTTCAAGTGAAATTGCTTTAAGTGCTGTTCATTACAACATCAATGGCTGCACCATGCAGACCATGAAACACTTCAATAAGTAATTTCATAGACCCATGAATTCAGTAATGAAGAATTTATCCACAGGCCAATGAATTGCACAGCAAAGAGTTTTGCAAATTAAATAGTATAATTTAAACACTGAATGAAATAGCCAGAAAAATGTCCTCTGGAAAGGAGTCCACTGACTGATGTTCCTGAACCAGACTTAATGTCTGTGGCATTCGCATTTTACACTAAATGGAGAGACACAAGGCACTCGAGAAAGGAAGTGCTCTCATCAGGAAACTAACTGTTCGCCTTCTGTTGTGGCATAAACAAATATAAATGACACATCGCCATCCTGACCATCACCAGAGAAATATTCATTTTCACAAAATGAGATCTATTATTATCAAAGCAATATGATATAATATTACAGCAGCAGGCAAGTATCAGTCACAGAGAGGCTGAAATGTTAAGAGGTTTGCAATGTAGTTTTCAACTGTTACACAGATTGATCTGCATATATTCCAAAAAGCACCTATATTCAAGTTTTGAGGATATAAATAAGATCAGAATGAAAACAGTTGKAATTATCCAACAAGTAATCCAAAACATACATAAGCCTACAGATTTAGTTATTTAACTTCACAAATCTGACCATGACAAAGTCTTGAAGTGCTAACTTAAGAGAACCCAAACTAATATAATTAAGAATTAAAACAGTTTAAATAAAAATTCATTTTAATACAATAGGACAGCTTCTCTTTGCTCCCTCCCACAATCCCCCTGCTGTCACCAGATTTAAAGCTGTTAGGTTCCAAGAGTCCTGTGATATTTTTATTTTTAAATTTACTGATATATAGTCCCCAAACCTTATTACCATAAAGTAAAACCCAAGAGGAATCCAAGACAGAAAATGTTCAAATCTGAAGTTTCATACACGAATACAAAGCAAGAAAGTCAATCAGTCAGCTCACATGCTACCCCAYTAGATCATACAAAATACCTTTTTTTTTCCCCTCTAATTTTCATTTTTCTAAGGTAAGGACAGGTTCCCCTTTATGCCAAAGCAACTCACAGAATCCACAACTCCAAGCCATTAAGCACAATTTGCCAATCCTTTGCACTGCTAAATAATACCAGGCCTGAAGTCTGCTGAATCAAGTTTCTAATGGTCCCTTCATTTACTGCTACAGCAACGGGCTTCAGCATTTTTCAAACTGCAGATGCCTAATTATTTCCCCATGGAATCAAKGGCTCCCGTGGTGCAACACGTCCTGACAAATGCCCTGCTGACTTGCTCTTTCTTTCTTGCAGCCAGCTGCTATCAGCTCACTAATAGTGCAGGAGGGGATGGGCACCTGCTCCCACGGGGTGCTCATCAGCCTTAAGTGAGCCTGGYGAGGAAGTCAGGCTGACAAGGTATTTATTTTCCTTTTCTCCAAGACAGCTTTTGGCCAGCCTATCTTCCTAAACTGGCTTGCTGATGAACGTGTCTTTGCAAGAAAGCAACAAGAGCAAGCTGGAACACCAACTTAGCTATAATGGGAAACCACATACTCGGTTATGTTTCTCTGACCCTTAGAAGAGAGAGCCCATGAACCACAAGCTGAAAACCTCTGTGGGCTGGGCAGAAATCAGTGTTACTTGAGCAAGAGCAATGCAGAGAAAAGCCAAGACCTTGGGACTGGATCTCAAATTTTGATGGCTCATTGCTTGCTTGTACTCTTTTGGCAACGCCGCCCCACGCCGCAGTGGAGCCCGGATGATGCCAGACGGCCCTTCCAGCCATGCTGCCACCGTATCCTCCACCAGCGTGAGTTCTTGGCATGACTCTCACCTCAAACATCACTGACTGATCACAACTGAAACGAGCTGCACACAAATTGACTGTGAGAAAGCCAAATTATTAAATTACCTGTAATAGGCCCTACTTAAGATTCTACCTGAGCTGCTAACCTGACCTGTCTTAACTGTATCATAAAAATGAGATAAAAAGAGTTAATAATTCAGGTTAACAGCCTAGTTCTTCATTTAGAATACACAGTAATTTTAAGCTACATGAAAAATTTGAAGACAAATTCACTTGGGAGAAAAGAAAATAGACCATTTAAGACTAACCTGTAATTAATTTTAACTTGAGCTAATTAACAGATTTCCTTGCAAATTCTCAGAAGATTTACTCTATATTCAGAACGCAACAGTTTTAAGATCACATCGCCGCCCTCCTTCCGGAAGCATATTGAATTCAAACTAAGTGCAAAGCAAAACCAATCTTGGTTACAAAAAAAATCACAATGAACACCCCTCAATTCTGCGTTCCAAAATCTGGACTCTGATTGAATGTGCTTTATGGAGTCCTCAGGGGTTGCTTCCAATCCCTCAGGCTGTCCTCCTATTCCCTCTTTCATGGTGTGCTTGTTTCCTAAAAGCACAGCAGCTGAAATATTCTGCTGTAAGACAGTAGTAAGAGCTCCACAGGAACAGGAAACGCAGATTGCTCACGCTGGCGGTGCACGTAACTGGCCATGCCATACGGAAACACCCGATTCTACGTCTGCACCGACGTAGATCTCTGATCTCTAAGCAGCCTCTGGCTCCTCACTGGACATGTTTTTAGAATTAACAAAAAAAATACACCGCATCTCCTTCCCATGAGGTTTTGAAGGCTTTTACACATACTTCTTAATGGCTAACCACASGTTAAATTACGAGCATGAAGTTATAGCTTTTCCAGATCATAACTGTAGTATCACAGGTGTCTAGGACTCTGCGGAATGTGTTAACCGCTTCCTCTCTGCCAGGTTCCCACATGTTTAACTTTGAGATTTTTAACTCAAAGGCAACATCACTTGGCTGATCAACAGATCCTAGAGCAGCACTTCACACCAGTGTCAGAGCTAAAACACCTGCAAAGGGTGAAAAGCTTGGAGTGTTTTAAGAACAAAGCAACAAGAACTGTTTTGATACATATTTTTCTTCTGTTGACACCTTTCAGAGTTTGACAGTAATGGTGTTTTAGCTTTTAAAGTGTAAGAGACTTGTTAAAAAAAACTGGCTGAAAGCATTTGGTGAACAAGAGAACTGCAGCTGTCAGCTACAGTCAGGTCATGTGTTTGCCCACAAAAACCAGGAAACAGCTAGCCATGGAAATATCTAAGCAGGCCATGAAACAACACATAAATTGCACAGTAAGCAGGCTGCTAAGTCAATATTTTTCCCTAGTGCTCAACTTAACTCTTATGTTTGTTAACCACGGCTCATTCCAAACAACTGGCCAAAAATTCATTTGTTCTTACAAYGTGTGCTAACGCAAGAGACCATCAACAACAACATAAAACAGCAGTTRAACTGCAGACACTTATCTGAAAATAAGAAAATCCATACAAGGCAYCGTTCTACTGCAGTTTTACCAACGCATTTCCAACAGTAAATAAGCCTGATTTTTCAACAAAGACAGGAAGCAAAGTGGATGAGAGTCTGGCAGTCATACAACAGCAGAGAAAACCGCTGAGCAGTTTCAGGAGGRGACACAGTTTGCTCCCTTCCCCAGGCTTTAACTATCCAAGACAAATCTTCAAGAAGGTTCACCACATTGGGGGAATAACTACTTCCCTATACATTTAAAGCCTACTTTGTGCTTTCACAAGCAGTTGGAGAACKGCTTCCTTTTTCTCATCAGCCTCTCAGCCCTCTTCATGTGTGGAATGCATTTTTTCCAAGAAAAAGAAAATGAGACTAGAAGGAATAAAAATCGTAGGAATTTATGAGCAGGTGTGGCACTTAACTTGATAGATAGGGGTTTTTTTTAAATGACATTGTAAAGTAATAACCTTTAAAATGAAAAGATGATGTACTGCCTGATCAGGAAACTCATTACAATCTAGATCAAGGGATTATACTTTGATTTGTCAATCTGAAAAAAACAGATAAATTCTTTCTAATCTACTCTATCACTGAAGCGTATTTATGCCATCTACAATCTTATTACTTTCCTGTAATTTAGGGATACTTTAAATCATGGAGATTTACCTTAAACACTGTTTTTTTTCCAGATCTATAAAACCAAAGCAAGCCAGTCAGGCTGTTGTCCAAAAGCAGCAAATTTGAACCATTAAAATTACAATATATTCAAAARGAGACTACACATTATAATAAGAAAGAAAGATTCATGCTTTAGATACTTTAGATATTCTATCAGAACAAAGGAAAAACATGAGACCAATTTTTTTTTTTTTTTAAAGGATTTTGATGAGAAGACGTAGTTTGGAAGGAAGTAATTTTCAGCCTCAATGCAGTGCAAGATTAATTGCTATTTTTATTTTAAAATAAAAGTCAAATGCCTTATTTCCACAACTGCAAGCTCCTGACATTGATGACTGAGTTTACCTACAGACTTCTCTTCGTTGTTTGGCACCAGTGGAAGCTGACAAATGCCAGAAACTTTAACAAAGTGGAAACATTATTTTAGGTATTCAAAAGACCACAAAATACCTTTGAAAGTCTGTCTCCTGTCACAGGCAGATTTGAAAATCTTAGTTTTCACAAAGCCACAAGTTCTTAAAATCTACGTTAATTTGACTAAACGTAACAGGACAGGTTTAGAGCACACTTGCTGTGTTCAGTCACGTTACTGTTCATTTTTATTTCCTAAAGTAATTACTAGCTAAGTAATTTGTGGCTGTAAACAGGACATTTTCTAAAGGGGCTGAAGAGCAATACATTCTCCACAGAGCTTCCAGAAACTCAAAAAAAACCCTCTGGTCAATGGTTCAATTCAATATGTTGGKTTTTTTTTAAATCTTACTTATTTTCCATTTGCATAAATTCCACCCTTGGAATGCCATAGTAGTTGATTATTCATTATTTAAATTTACTTTGGAAGTTRAACTCAAGGGGAATTATCTAATGCATGTCAGCCCAAAAATGAGCTGTGAATCTCCAAGGTTAATTTTAGCCTCATGTGTGTTAAGAAAGCTTCAAGATTCAAGTTCTTAACTGCCTTTTAGCATTGAGAACTACTTATTCAGCAAAGTCGCTGTATTAGCTTTAAAGAGGTTTACATTTAAAGTAATATCAAAAATTGACTCTATAATCTTTAAGTTTTATAAAAGCAGCTTCTCAGTTTTTCTCCAATATATTTAACCTTGGTAACTTGACAAGTGAGTCTAAGTAAGCAGTCATTTTTCCATATTTCAGCTGCTTCCAGCATTACATAAACTTCAACATGAACAGGAGGAAAAACAAGGCGAAATTCTATTCAGTCTGATGAACAGCTGTGCAAGTTGGTTGGTTTTGGGTTTTTTTAAATATATATATATACACATACAGACACAGAGTTTTCAAGAAGTTGATTATGACAGATAGGCCACAGAGCAGCCAAAAGTCATGTCAGCATTGGTAACCATTTGGTGAAACCATATTGGCTGTGTTTAGGCGTGTCAGACTAAAATGTGATAATTTCTAGCCCATGATTCTAGAACCTTTTCAAGTTCGGGAGAGAGTTTTATTAAAAGACTTGCATCCAGTTCTTACTGTTTTCAAAGCRACTTAGGTACTATCTGGAACCACACAATTAGCCAGTAAAAGGAAATCTTCAGGGGAAGTAGCTTATCTTAGATTTTACGTAGCTTGCCTTTAATGATAAAGGAAGGCAAGAAGCATGTAGCAATGGATCTCCCAACTCCCTACCAACAACAGTACTTCACCAATTCTCTCACAGACTTGAGAGATAAGGGGTTGTGCCTTGAAGTATATTGTCAGAGATACACCAGAGGTCACTAGATGATTTTTGGATTTCAGTGGAGGAGCATAAGAGAGAAACTTATTTTCAACACCAATTCAACTCAGAAAAAGAATTTTCACTGACTCTATTTTAAAAGCCTTTATATCATAATTGCCTGCAAAACATGTGTCTTGTCAATCTTGGTTTAGATCAAAGTGGAATTAAATTCAGTTTTTCATCTTAATATAGCTGCATTCACCCTTCATAGAGAGAACAAAGTTCTCTCAAAACACACCAGAGCAGCATGAATGGAATGCTGATTGTACTTTATTCTCCCTCAAATACCTCTCTGAAACCCAGAAAGCAAAAGTGGGCAAATAGGAAGTTTGTAGTGTAAATGACCCATTCTGCAAGTGGCATTCACTTGGTTGCTTGCAGTAAAGAAGAATTTTATGCCGATTTCTCTGACAGCTTAATACTAGTTTGACTTAATGAGTTCCAATTTGTAGTTGGAACACATATCATCCAGGAAATCTTTACAGTCCACATGGGCTTCATTGACACTGGTGATCTTTATTACTACTCTATAGAATGAATTACCTCTTCAGTTCCATGAAACTCCCAGGGAATGGAGGACGATTTTCCAAATAAAATTTTTAAAAGTACTCAGCACCTTAAGACAAGATGAGMTCCCACGCAACAAGACCCAGGCTAGAAACAGTGATTTTTGTTAGACAGCTCAGCATAAAGAACACTGCTGCCACATTGACCRAAGGTTTCTTTGAGAGGCTTTTTACTGACAGCTGAGCGTTTTCTGGTGTGTGGGTTTAAACCTCTATTTGAGGACACATTCTCTGGTGCATATGAAAGAGAGGGACAGAGAAAAAAAATCAAAGATAAAAAACATAGTTAAAGTTGTTTGCTGGGTGCCTTAAACTCAAGCTTGGTACATACCAGGATGTGTTCTTCATTTCAGAAGAGCTGCTGATACAGTTAAAACAACATCATAGCACTTTTTTTTGTTAAGAATATGCAACATAGTACTTCCACTTTAGTGAGCACAGAATTTGACAGGAACGTTCCTTCCAGAAATACTTCATCAACTTACACAATCACTATTCACTCAAGGGAAAACAATAACAAAAAGCATCAAACTATCATATAGTGTTTATATTCTTTAAAGAATTTGGCACATGGAGGCACCCCTCTACATACTTCAGAAAATGCACGAACAGTTTTGATAGATCACCACAAGTAATTTTACACGTTTTAAAAACCAGTAACAGAAGCAACATGGCGGGAGAAGGATGTTCATCCAGTGATCACATTCTGAACAAGTTCAAGTGGTAACTCGCTGTCCTGACATAGACGAAATAAATCATACATATTATCGCTAATCTAAACTTCTAGTCTCAGAAAGCATCCTGTTCAGCTGACTGTGTCTTTTTATAAACATTCTTCTCCTCTTAGTTCACTGTTTTAATTTTTCAACTATTGTTTTCTCCTAGCTGCATATGTAGTATAGCCTCTTTCTTTCCAAAGGCGAAAAAAAACCTTTCATGTAAGAGAAGACTTAACATTTGTTAAAGATTATTCTTCAAATGTTATCCCCAAGTTACAGAACACTTTGAGAACTCAAAGTTAATATTAAGTCAGAAGTGTTTCTAATTACACCCAATAAAGCATTGTGAAAAATCCTGATGTCAGCATTTTAACTCAAAATAGCCTTGAAGAAATAATTTAAAAGAATTTTTGCCTTCAATTCAACAGCAAGGTAAAGACTCCTCAGCTCAGCAAACAGCTAGAGAATTTTGCCCAAGAAACTCATTTTGTTGACTGATCTAAGAACAAGAACCAATATACTTCACTGAAGACCAAAGTTACACACAGTTTCTAATTTAAATTAGAAACCATCTGGAGTCTAGCTGTCAGAGTGTAGTAAGGTCCTAAAAGACCGTCAACATATCACAGATTCTTCACCACTCATGAAAATAACCACTCTCTGCCTTGAAGTGTTTACAAGAGCAAGACCTGCATGTGTAACACTTGAGGCAGTTCAGGAATAAGACAAAAAGAAATTTAAGTATTGCCCTTAGAGTGATCTAATCCTTTTTTGCCCTGTGACTGCAAAGGATCACTTCTGTAAGGAACTCTGCACTCCAAACCATGTGATCTATCTAAATATTTACACTATGAACACTATTAAAACTCTCCTCTGAAGCCATTAAACATAGCATTTTCAGCAAGCGAAACAAAACAATTACTATTTAGATTATTATTCAGTTTTAACTGTTCTTATCAGGTAGAAGCTGGCCTGACTGCTCTCCTCAACTGCTCTTTGTAACTCATGAGAGTCACACAGCTGTGGTTTTGGCTGAATATACTTAAAAACATCAAATATCTACTTCCTTTCTGTTTTCTAAAAGAAAAATGGGAGGGACAGTGAGAAAGAAGAGGGAACCGAATTAGGATTTTCTTCTTTTTTTTGGTTACTGTCTGTAACATTGACGCACAAATAYGCAACCGTGCGCCCAAAAGGCTTTTTGTTCATCTCTCTGGCCTCTGTAGCAATTGAGKTTTTTTTCCCCTCTCCCCCAAAGTATTACCAATGCTCAGAACGCTGCCTTCYCCTCTTTTGTTCAGGCTTATCCTTGCTTTCATGGCTTTCTCTGTACTCTCTAGTCCTGTAAACTCTATACTGATGAAGATGCAACCACAACAATCTTTTAATCAATGTACTTGACACTTTCTCCCGTGCTAGAATAGATTGCTCCCAGCAACCAACTGGGAAGTACGCTTCGAGTGCACTTTTGCTCTAACTTTAAAATAAATCCATGAACTACAACTAAACTTTGGGAGAAAGAGAGAACACATTACATAAAAAAATACTCTGGGTAGAGAAGAAACCACCAAAACACATACCTCTCATATTTTGTCTATCATTTCAGATTTCTATGTTCTACAGTACCTACCAAACGGAGCCCAGTAACTACTTAGCAATAAAAGGAACTGTCAAGGAACAAAATTACAGCAAAAAAATAATACTTACAGCCATAATTAACTCAAAAGGGTGTTTATACACCCGTACGGGGGATTGATACTTCTGCACCATAGTTGCAGTTAGTAAGATCAACTCAAACCTGAAAAAGAAATTTTTAAAACCATCTGTCAAATGCAGGAAGCCATATTCAATCTTGTCTTACAATTACTCTGTGCATGATACCATGCTAGCAATTCTATAGGAAAGACTTCACAATTCCTTGACAACTTTTTTTTTTCTGAGGATGCAATGGGGCCCTGAAAAGCTATGTGTATTTTTGTCAGAAATGCCTTCTCATTTCTTCCACAGGCGACACAAAATTAGCAAGTTTTCAGTCCAGGTTTAGTAACAAATCTTCAACGCACTTTATGACTCTTCATCAGGATGGTGAGACTTCCTGTGCTGCGGCTGAGAACCAAACATTGACACGTACCAGCTCAAGGCAGAAAAGCATTGCCCAGTCCCCCAGCTCGGTGAGTGGGCTGCCTTGCTTATAGGTCATTCTGAATTGGGACTGATTTAAAAGCAAAAAACAAAAAAACAACAACAACAAAAAGAGGTTAAAAAATATACCAGGTGTTAAAAACCCTTGTTTTCAGAAAGAAAAAAATGGATCACTACAGCACACTGATGTAAGGCATGCCTTCATCAGTTCCAAGTCAAATTAATTAAGACTTTTGAAAGATAAACTTAAGAGATAGCTGGGGAGAAAAACTTAGAGGAACTGCAAACATTCAAACATACAGCCAGAAAAAATTCACTAGCAAAACGGACAGGGGCTATTTCAATGGCTTTGTGTTTGCTTTCCCCAGCAAAGCGTTTGACTCAAACACTCTTGAATGCAATTACATTTATTGAAAAAATACCGGCAGTAACACTTGCCGAYGAAACCACGGGCTGCTAGCCAGACTCATTTTAGCGAGAAGTGGCTTTATTACARTAAGTTAGCACTATTTTTATTTTTTTAATGTGCTCTCACGTTACCGACAGTGCTTCTGGAAAGCGTTATCAGCTCCAGCTGAGGCGTACGGCGGATGCCCACCGCAGCTTCTSGACACGAGAAGCAGCCAACAATAAATTCAAGAGTCACAAGAAAGTTCACCCGACATCCTATTCAAGGGAGGAATTTACCCATGACTACCCTGCATTTAAAAAAAAAACCACCTGAATCAGCAAAAAAAGCCGCAAACCCTCTCTAATCCTTGGACAAAAAGAGTTACACAACAAAGAAACTCCACGTTTCTTTCCACCGCCCGCCAGGACCGCGCTGCCTTCGCCCCGCCGTGCCCCTCCCGGCCGGGCCAGCGCGGGGACGCTCCGGGGAGGGGGACGGGACCCGCCGGACACCTGTGACAGCCCCGCCGCGGGCTGCTCCGCGCCGGGAGAGCCCCGCGCTGCTCCGGACGGGGCCGCCCGCCCGCCCCGGGGCGGCGAGAGCCCAGCGGCCGCGGCTCCGCCGCGACCCGCCCAAGAGCCGTTACCCCCCGCCCCACCACCACCACCACCACCACCACCACCACCACATGGGCAGCGCCGTCCGCTCCTCAGGGCTCACCGCGGGGCCCCGGCCCGCCGCCACTAGCGCTGAGGGGAGCCGGCGGAGAGCGGGAAACTTGCGGCGGGGGACAGCAACGGCGGCGGAGGGGCTGAGGGGAGGGGGCGGCGGGGGACGGCACAGGAGAGCGGGGTGGGGGAAAGCAGGGGGCAGGCACCCGCGCGGCGACCCTTACCGCCTCCCGTCACGACGGCCGGCCGCGCTCTGGCCTCATGCCGGCGCGGGGCAGCGCCGCCGCCGGTTCCGGCGGGGGAGGGACGCCGGGCGGCCGCCGCCGCCGCCTGTTGTTACTAGTGACAGGGCGGGGGCGGGCCTTGGCCCCCGGCCAGGCGCTGCGCATGCGCGGCCACCCAGCGGGGAGGCGGGGGAGGGCTGCGGGCGCCTACTCCCCGCGCGGCTCTTGCGCCTGCGCACTGCTGCCGGCCGGCTCCGGGGTGGGGGGGCGCATGCGTAGTGTGGGGCGCGGGGTGCCCGCGGCAGCGTGAGGGTCGAGTTCCCTCAGACGCACGGAGGCAGCCCCGGGGGGTTCGAGTCACCTCACGCGCAGGGGGGTCGGGCCCCCTCACACGCACGGAGGCAGCCCCGGGGGGTCGGGTCCCCTCACACGCACGTAGGCAGCCCCGGGGGGGTCGGGTCCCCTCACACGCAGACAGGCAGCCCCGGGGGGTCGGGTCCCCTCACATGCACGGAGGCAGCCCCGAGGGCAGGGGGGAGCGGGATGTGGCATCCTTCTGCGGGCACCTCCTCTTCCTTCAGCCTCCCTGACCATCGCTTTGGGCTTGAGCCCTTCATTGCTCCCCTCAGCGCGGGGGCTTGGCAGCCACGTCCCCCCTGGAGGTGAGGCCATGGCCCAGCCTGGGCCCATAGCTCCTCAGGGGCTCCGGCTGGGTGCCAGGCACGGTCAGAAGCTGGGGGCGAGGGTAGGTAGCCATGCTGAGCCTGAGGCACCCAGGCTGGACACTCAGCCCTGTGGAGGGGTGTGAGGGCCCAGAGTGATGGCACAGCGTGGGGCAGCTGTGCTGGTGTCGCTGGGTGACCGTGCCAGGCTGGGGGGAGCAAGGACGGGAGAGAAACTGCCCCAGAGACCTGGCTGGGACGTAGTTTATCTCTGCTGAGAGGGCGAAGAACTGCAGGCTGGGATCACAGATGGTATCTCCTGAGACCAAGAACTGTATCATTTCATTAGTAGTAAGCAGTTGTCCTTCAGGCTAATCGCCGGAGGCGGTGCAGAACCTGTCCCAGGGACGGGGAGGCGTGCAGGCCGGGGCGCAGGCACCCACAGGGAGCTCCGCAGGCGCAGGGCTCCGGCCCGGCCAGCAGAACTCTGCACCCGCCCTGCGAGCGCAGGGCCCGGCCCGGGGACCTGCCTCGGCCACCGCTTGAGCATCTTCCTGCCTCTCTTCTGTCCCTCTTTAGTCAGCAGTCACCCAGCCTGGGACGCTTCGCAGTTTGGGATGGCTGAGAGAGTTCTGTCTTAGACCATGTCTAGCATGGTTTAACTAGGATGTACTAAAACCAAGAAATGCAATTCCGTTTTGTACAGTACCAGTGTATTACAAACTGTGTTAAAATAAGGACTTGAAAATTAGGGGCCAATGCCTGTTTTCCCTTCAATGAATCTATTAAGGCAATTCTTTTACCCAGAACATGTTTCACTACTGGCTTACTCCCTCAGAAAATAAATCTTTCTATTAAAATTTAGGGTCATTATCCTGTCCTTTTGGTGCAAGTCTTTCTCTAAGAAGGCTGAATTTGTGGTTACTATTATTGAGTGATTCAGCTACAGTTCTTTCCTACACAAACCATGTGTCTTTCAAAGCTAGTCAAGAATAGTCTGTTGTCTAATCTGAAACTAGTTGTTACAAGAAGTTGTTCAATGCGTTGAGAAATTGTTTCTCTAAACCTGGTCTCTGTTGTGGCACTTGGCCAGTTGCCTTCATGTAGCTGAACTTAATTTGTTAATCTAGTAACTCTGTAATTAGATTTAGTTATCTGATATTCCCTGCCATTATGCTTGTAACATCCTTTTCCTGCTCTGAAAGCGCGAGATATAATCCCACCACCGTAGGAGGGCGAAGAATTTACGCCCACTCAGATTCCTCTTTGTTCATAACATTTCTCTCTTTAGATTCTGGGAAATGTTTTCATTCTTACTGACTGCCACTATTTTACTTAACCAAATGGCCATATAACCAGGAAAGTATTATTTGGACTTCTAAAGGTATTTGGAGTTTATTGATAAAGTGAAAGTATTAAAGTCCATAATTTAATGTCTAAATCAATTGTGGTAGGTGTCTCACCTGTTTTCTGCAGAAACAATAATCTTAACAAGATGGACATGGAAGAGGAAAGTAGTATGTTTTTAAATTTTTCTATTATTGTTTATATTCCTGTTACATCTTCTCCTATGGAAGCTCCAGCAGTGCATCGTTAGAAGGAATATAAATGAATAAATGGGTGGCTGAAATGTTTAAGGAATGCTGTGAGGCATGCTGAAGACTGGAGCCCAGAGGACAGAGGCTGAAAGTGCAAACCATTCAATATTTTCAGAAAATGAGGAATGCAGCTCGCTAGGTACGAAGGGGAGCTGGGCCTTAGGGAGGTGATGCAAGGTCGGTCGCTCCCCACCATCTGCACTTTTCCTGGGTTGCATTCCTTCACGTTACGAACTTTGGTTACACAACTCAAAGCCCAGTCATTTGTCTTGTTTCAGGCAATATTGCCATGGAAATTAATGCGAACTATTGGTAGTCAATCCTTTATTATTAATAATAATTAACTTAAAGTTCAGTTGCCTGGGAGCAGCGCAGGGCTGATGTGTACAGGAAAAGATTCAAAACGCCCCTGGGCCTTGTTGTAATTCAGTGCAAGCCCCTGGAATTTCAGCAGGCAGGGACTTGCTCTGGTTTCTTTTGTTTGCATCCCAGAGAGTGAATAAAAGTGAAGTGGTCCTGGCTTCTTACTGTCCAGCAGGTCTCATCTTGGCAGCTTTTGTACTAAAAAGAGAGGCGACTGTTAGGAGTTCCCAACAAGAGAGAACATGCGTTCATTCAAGGTCTTGCTGCGAAGCTGAACGTTTATTGAAAGTATGTGAAAGAGGGATGAGATTTTGAGTTCAGATATACTGAAGTTCTTCAAGGATCGTTCCCTAATAAATCAGTCTCATCCGAGTCGGTGGAATTTTTTACATGCCACTGGTTACGTTGAAATAAATGCCTGCTTCCTAAACCTTTAAAACTATGAAAAAGGTCCCAGTGATAACATTTCCAGGTAAAATAAGCACRATGAGTGACAAACAGCTAATGGGACAAAGTTGTGCCCTGGGGACACGCAATTCTGGTTTACACAGGCTTCTTATTAAATGCATTATAGGTACTTAACTAGGTGTCACAATTTTTTCTTTCCCTTGTCAGTCTAGGGAGCCAGTATCGGGTGGTGCTGGATATGAGGTGGTCTGAATTCCCTCACTCCTTTACTCTTAAAACTACCGAAACCGTGACACCCAAGCTCAGTCCTCCAGAGACACACCTGAGTGTCCTCATCTGCAGCCGCTGTACGTGGTGGTGTGAGCTCCCTGGATAGCCCGTACTGGGGAAACGGGACACAGGAGGACATCTCTGGAGATCTTAAAGCCCTTTGTAAYGGCAGGGAAGATACTAGTAATTCCAGTATCCAGACAGAAATATTGAGGCTCACAAAATGCTATAGGAGAAGTCATGCAGTAAGTCAGTATGSGAAAGCAGGACCAGAGCCCTTCACTCCCAAGGTGACCCCCTTATTCCCAAACACTGCTGCCTTTTAGCTCTGCGGTAGTTTCCCRCCATTGGCAAGATTGGGAACACGGTAAAACATCTCCAGACCGGCCATCTCCAGAGAAGTAATGTGCAAAACCTAGAAAGCATTAAACTCTTGTGCTGAGATTTTTATTCAGGATTAAACCAGCTGTAGTTTAGTGGAGTAGAAGTGAAGTTGTATTAACTTTATACCGTTATTTGATTTATCTGAACTTTCCCATGTGTCACATGTAGAAAAGCCTTAACTGACCTTTTAGACTGGAGCCCGTTATGTTTTGATGCCGCAAACAGACAGAAACATGTTTTTTCCTTTCTTCTCAAGTGACCGATAGGAAAATTGAATTGTAGGCTGGGAGCTGGCCAGAGACACCAGCTGCCAGCGCTTGGACTCCAGCAGCTGACATCAGAGCACAGGCACCATTGACATAGCAAAGGTTACGTAGACGAACATCAGCGAATAGGACTAAGGCCCGATTCATGAAATGCATGAATCGGGATGAGCATGTGGAAAGCATCCCAGCCCTTATTCACGTCCTCTCATTGCGAAGCCCGTAACCATACGAGGCTTCCTGCATCCAATTCATGCCACCGCTCACAAGCAGTGCAGTGCCAAAGCAAAGCGAGCAGGTGGTGCCGGGGGGGCTGCTCGTACAGAAATAATTAAAGCGTGAGGAGCTAGCGGAGTGTATATTCTGGATGGAGCATCAAATCCAAAAGTCATTCCAATACCCGTGTTGGATATTAGTAACACCCACAAGGTTGATAGCACAGGCTTCTTGGGGGAGTGTGAGGAGCGGGAGACACCCTTTGGGGCTCCCACAGGATTATTTTATCCCTCAGACATCAGGAGGCGGCTCAGGGGGGGCAAAATGGCAAAGGAAACTCACCCCCACGACCTTTTATCCAGTATAAAGGGAAAAACACCTGGATGATAATTTATCTGCTGGGTTATTTTATTGTTGCTGAAGATGTGCTCATAATACAGGGAGCTGGAGTTGCAAGCAAGGAAGGGTTTCCTGGGCTGCTGGGAATGCCCAACTTTTCTAACTGCCTTTGGAAACACCCCTCGTGCCCRTGTGCCGCTGCCCGGGAGCCGCCTGGCGCCTGCCTCACTGTGAACAGCCCGTTCCCAGTCGCCTCTGTAAGTGAGTTAAAGGACTGCCTGGATCTGATCAGTTCATTAATAACACTTTTCAATCCTTAGAAAAATATCAGTCTCAGCCAAGAGGCATAGCAAATGCAAGGGTGAGTAAATTTCCTGTAACAATAAAAACAAAGGCTTTTGTTTACTATCCCTCTTTTTAACGAGTCTGACAGTACAAATCCTCTCATCTACTTCAATAAGCGTTGAAGCAAGCTGTTGGGTCGCTCACCAGGTATAGACTTTGTCCCTGTTTGCATGTAAAATGTTGATTTTTATTTTTTTTTTTTTTTAATACCAGAGGAGTAATAAGAAACAATTACTTATTATTAAAAGTATTCCACGAATCCAGCGCTTTTTCAAGTACGCCCTGACTCCACCAGTACTGGGTCTGCACCCTGCGGGCAAACACTGCACCCTTTCACTGGAGCTSCGTCAGGACAAGCCGCCTTTGTGGCTGCTGCTCTGCCAGCCTAGCAGTGCGCGTGTCTTACAGCTAATTCCCGTGCCTGAAGGAGAATGAGGCATATCATTATGAGGCACTTGCAYACCAAAATAACTACCAGTATAGCTATTTCAGGGTCTATTTTTTAAATCACACTGTCTGTGGATCAGGCCTGTGCTGGCAGCCTTCGTCCAAGGATCTCTTAGAAAACACTTGAGCAACGTAAGTCCCAAGACGCTATTTGCAGGCCCTAGAAATGCTGCTTATCTTCTCCGATCAGCAGAATTCTTTGCACGAATTCCAGTCCTGTATCCAAGGCGATCTCATTATTTGCTATACACGCTCGATCTGCTTGCTAATTTCTTTTTCCTTGTCACAGGGGAGGAACCTTCCTGTGCTCCACAGGCATGCCTGTGTTTGGGAGATTAAAGAAAGCAAGCAAGACGCATAAAAAATGTCTCCCACTTGCAGCGGCGGCAGCCTGAGTGGGGAGCGCAATTTAGAGACAGATGCTCCTTCCAACGGAATTGTCTGTGCCACCGATTCCAGCGAGTTCAACGCTCCTGAAACGCGTGAGACGGAGGGCATGCTGGCTGCATCCAGGGAGTCGGCACGCTGCAAGCAGCAGCTCTGCTGATTTTGACGTGGCTGCAGCATTAATCTGTCTCGGCCCCGAGCACCACTGGCTGACTCTCTGTCCTGGAATTAATTTGGCTAACGTAGCGCATGATGGAAACCCACGTTTGCAATCTCTTTGCTAGGCAAGATTGAACAGAGGTTGRTAACATCCTCTACCCCTGGATAAGTGCACTGGTAGCAGAGCTCCACTGAAGGGATACCCACCAAGAATCTGGCTCCATCTCTCTAGGGATGAGAGATGATCTGTTTAACACCTCCTGGCGTGGGGCAGGGCGAGCCTGAGCAGAGGAGGAGGAGGTGGAGTTGCCTTTTGAGTCAAGCACTGGCTCTGCAACCCCTGTGCAAGTGGGGTGTGTAGGAGTTTTTTCTGAGGGCAGCTTCCAAATAGCAGTCTCAAAATAACTTGGTTTAATGAAGGGGGTGATCTCCAGCACAGGAAGCCTATTTGCAGACRTGGTTTCAAGCTGGTAGCTACAGACTAACGTGTGACCACTAAGTAWTTCAAATTCGCTAATGAAACCAGCCCAATGCTGGTGCCCCATCCCCACCACCCTGTGTGCATCTGGGCCTTTGCTGCACCACTTCTAGGGGGAGCAAGAAAGGAGAGGGGTCCTGAGCCCCAGGAGGGAGCAGGGGGTCAGATGAACGTGGCAGCGGTGGGAGTCGAGGCAGCACCAGCCGAGCAGAGGCAAGACCCCCAGGCTCCGGAGAAGCAGAGGACAAATCTGCCCAGCAGGTTCACCCAAAGGTGACATCCAGCTCGGGAAGCAGAAGAGGGTGCAAGATGACACAGGAGGGACATCATTGTATATCCACCAGAGCTCCAGCTAAATTAATTTTGTGTCTCAATCRGTAGGAAAGGACTTTTTGAGGGGGGCTGGGCACCCCTTTACCACCACTCTGTGAGATGCGAGCTCCGCACTGGGTGAGCAATGGTGTGCCTCCCCTCCCCATCACTGCCGTGGCCACATCCAGCACGTTCAGCAACACACAGAGAAGTACAGGTGATTGCAAAAAAAACCATTAGTACATGGATGCAAGCCACATCAACACAGCACTGCTCAAACTAACGCAGAAAGAGGTTTTAAATGTAGGCAAGCTAACTGCCAAAAATAAACCCCAACCCACCCTGGCTGCTGCGCTGTGCCATGGGAACAATATTGTGCGTATGATCAGATTCAGCAGGACACAAGCAGCCTAAGGGTCTTTTCACATTTGGCTTGAAAAGGCTAAAAATAGCACCCCAAACCACATTCCTTTTTTGCATTGCCATCTCCTCTGCCTGTTCCTATTCACTGGCACTTTTACATGCAAAGCAGGATTTGGGATCCAAGGCCCGGTAATTAGACTCCAGCCCGGCAGCTGCAAGTGGAACAGCTGGAGGTGTTATTTTTACGGGTTATTAATTGACTCCATGAAAAAAAACTGAGCCCAGCAAACAGAGAGAGCCAGCGARCCGCAGTCCACAGCCACATGACAAGGTCTTAGTGACAGAAAAAGATAAAATAAAAGAGAGCCCAGTATCCTAAAGCCGATTAGTTATAGCAATTTCTCCAAAGCTAAATATAGAAAAAAAATCCCTCCYCCATCTTCAGCTCCGTTGGCGGAGATGAGAAAGCACAAGGAAGGAGATAGAGCGAAATTTCATTTTTTGCTTAACCCCCTCATGGGTTGCAGAGAGAAACTGCTGCTTTGGTGACGCTCCCAGTACCTAAAACCAGATTCCCCCGGCAGCTATGCCCCGACCACCCCTTCCCTCGGCACTGACGAGTGCAGCTGCGTCTGCTCCAGCCTCGGAGCCCAGACTCCGGGCTGCCGAGCGGCATCGCCCTGCGGGCAGGGAGCGAGGCGGGGGAGCTCCTGGTGCCAGCCCGGTGCCCGGTCACGGCTGGGCCGGCCGCGGCGGGTGGGCTTGCAGAGCCTCCCTGCCCGGGACCCTTTGCCTCCCTTCGAAGGGGCTGCACCACCCACGCCGCCCAAACCCAAAGCGGGAGAGAGCCAGGAGCCYTCCTGCCCCCGATCCTCCTTCCTCCCTGCCTTCCCTGCAGCTGGGTACAGACACGGCTTGGGGACAGATGAAGCCACCCGGGGCCAGGGAGAAACCTGCATCAGTGGCCGGAGTGAGGAAAAGCTCGGGGTGCTGGCGGTAGGAGGGAACAGGACCYGGGCCATTGCCTCGGTAAAATCTGCTGCGTATCTCCTTAGATTTCAGGCAAATAAATAACAGGCAACTCAGCAGAGATGCTGAGAAGCCAGGAAACCGGCAGAGCATTTCAGATTTATGGGAAACGAATTTAGCTCTTGTCTGGATGCTGACAGCCAGCAATGCCCTGTCCCCAAGACAGCCYGTACTGCCGGCCCGGGCTGTGGCCTCTTTGTTCAGGCCCTAGGTTTAACTTCCGAAAATAAATCACCATCGTACAGCGGAGGTGAAGCAGCATCTCTCYGGTGGAGAGGACAGCCAGGTTCACCGCGCCTGGGCATCGTCGGCAGCCGAAGGGGAGGGAGAGGCAGCGGAAAGGCTGCTGCTGCTTTGGGCCAGCCTCGCCGATATCTTGCCAAAACTCAGCCCAAAAAAGCTCCCTCCGTGGCGGTCCCCGGCAGGACAGCCCTGTGTTGCATGGCTCCGGCATGGGGATTTCTTCCCACTTTTATCACCCACACAGCAAGGGGAGCACTGGAGGCCTCCCCACACGTCTCTTCCCAATGTTCAGCCATAAGCAAGACACGCAGCCAACGGTTAGAAGAGGGRGATATTTCTCTCCAGCCTCCACCCTTGACACTAGGCACCCCTCCTGTTGGGTTTGGGGTATTTTCAGTCCTTCCCAGGCTCCCAGCCSCACAGGCTCCATCTCTGGAGGTGGCCGAGGAAAACCCACATTTTCTAATCTCACCCTTTGGAGACCCCTTCTCTGAGCTGCAACGAATTCCCTTAGACATACCTTCAGCGTGAGCGCGCACCCCTGAATCCGAGCCCACCCCTGCCCGCTCGCAGGACTGTGCTCTCTGTGCCAGCGCTGGGACCGTCCTCGTGTAGGAAAGCTCCTCTTGGAAAGCCAGCTCTGCCACGTGCTGCGAACTGGGAAGAGCTGTCAGAGCTCCTGCTGGGTGCCAGCACATCATTCTGTAGGACAGGGCTGTYGGTTAGCCCCTTATTTTCTGCTGCTTTGCCTCAGCCGCAGTCCGCCCGCTCCGCATGCAGTGCCCAGGGTGCACAACCCCCCCCGAGCCACGGCGAGGCCGTGGGACTTCCAAAACACGGCGTGTTTTGTGCTGTTACGTGGCCTATCCCCAGGCTGGAGGTCCCCACGAGACCATCAGCTTCGTGCAGAGACAAAGGTAGAAGTGGCAGGGGGACAGGGATGTCACGTTCCCCCAGCCCCAGGACAGGGTTCCCAGGGGGAGGGCAGGGCTGGGTACCCATCACCTTTCCCCTCRCCCATTAATTCAGCTCAACCAGGCAATTGCTCCGTGCCTGACGACACGGGAGCAGCTGTAGTTTTGCAGAGGCCCTACGTCCCCGTGGTRGCTGCGTGGAGCCCCCCCTACACTACCTTTGACCTGGGCAGGTGGGCTGCAAACATGCTGCCATGGGAAGGGAATTCAGCATCAGCTGCGTGACCCCACTCAGGCCTGGGGAGATGCATGTTGCTCGTGCATCCACAGGTCTGGCAGTTCCACATCCCCCCAGGCTTTTTTCCCTTGTAAGATGCAGTATACGCCATCTGTGCTACCATCACACCTCTCCACAAGATCCAAAGTCGTGGTTGCACAGGGATAGACGGCGCTTTGGGGACAGCAGAAGGGAAGGAAGCTTCCTCGAGGGGTGTCAGAAGCGCAGGTGACCTCGCTGGAGAGCTGCAGGCAGCCCCCGGGGWTGCAAAAGTCTTTGGCCTCCGCAGCGTGGGACGGGGATTTGAGAGCAAAGCACACCAAGCGAGCTGAAGGAGAGTGACATTTTCCTTCCCAGCTGCTACGTCCTTGCCCACACAGCCGGTGGGATGACTCCGTGCAGCTAACGATGCGACGTGATTAGTAAACAAATGATGCATTTGCACCAGGAAGAAAAAAAAAAAAAAGAGAGAGGAAGGGTGGAGAAAAGCAAGGAAACAACCCCATTTYGGGATAGTAGCATGCAGCAGTGAGCTGTTTAAAAAAATCTGCTGAGGAAGGCACTTGCACAGCACATGGTTCGGGCAGATCAATGAAGCTGCAAAGCAGCCTGCTCCTGGCAGGCACACAAATCCACTTTCTAATGAAATTTACAGCAAGTGGAATTTAGGTCACTACTCGGAAGCATTCAGTTTATTCCAGGCAGCTTTTTAAATATTTAAGAAATAGCTGTCAAATTAAGCCTGCTCACCTCTGGCTGGAAGGTCCAGCTTGGAGCCGTGGCAGATTTCTTAGCTACAGCTTAAAAAAGATGTATTTTTAAGCTTTCTTTGATTGCCCCCTCCCTTCATCATCACAGCACAGCGATGGAAATCAGCTCCTGCCGTGCAGTCCTGGCACGGTGGGAACTAAGGGCCCAGGTGATGCTCAGGCTGGAGCCAGCCCCGTCCCTTCCTGGGGCCGGGGGACACCCGGCCGTGACCCGCCTGCAGCCTGTGCCCTCCCTCCAGCAGTAACGGCMGGACTTTGCTGCTGAAGGAAGATCAATACTACAGCCAGACCTAAAAACGGCTCTCAGGGGAGCAGCTAAAAGCAGCCTCTTAGCAGAGGTGAGCCTTCGCTCCTTCCGAGTGGAAGGCTCTGCCTTGTCCTGGTGGTTGCCMGCACTATTCCCAGCCGTCACGCTTTAAGGGAGCTGCCGGAGGCTCTCCAGCGGGTGGTGGAGAGGGAGGAAAGGTGGAAACCRGGCAGTTCTCYGGCTGTTTACCCAGCAGAYGTGGCCACAGCCTCAAATCTCCCTGCTCTCAATTCCTGTACAAATCAGAGCTGAATTACGGACATTTTCTCTTCCGACAATGCGAAGTTCAACACTTTGTGTAACACACCGACAGCACGAACCGATTCCTGTCCCAGCTCGAGGTCCAGCCTGCCAGGCGCRGACCTCAAAGCTCTTCCAGCCTCAGCACAAAGCAGGAGCCGGGGAGGGGAGGGCAGAAGGGGGTCTCAGAGCACGGCCAGGCTCCCGGCGTGTGGCCGCGCGGTGCCGGCTCCTGGCCGGCTCTCGAGTCCCRACCCGGCGGAGGAGCGAGGTGGCCTCGTGGCTACGGGGGCTGGCGGCTTAGCGTGAGGGGACAAGCCACCACAAGGCACTTGCTGGGACGTGCTCTGGAGGTCAAAGCAGATCTCCCCATGGCTCACCAACTCGCCCTACCTTGGCAGCCGCCTGCCCGCCCCCGGCCTCYGTTTGCTGCAGCCAGGACATCTCCCCCCTGCCCGCACGGGGCCGGCTCCCCTCTCCCGGGGTCTGGCTTTCCTCCCAACCCGGCCCCAGCGCGCAGGATCTGGCCTCTCTGCAGTTGAGGTAAAGCATGGGTGCGTCTGCAAACACCTCCGCCTCCTTCCTCRTTATTTTTGACTTGCACACACAGATATCCATTTCATCTCAGGTGATGGAGGATTTGCTTGGCTGGGTTACGACCCTGGCTGCTGCTCTGCAGCTGGCTTTGTACCAGGATCTGGCACCRGAGGACACAGTCGGCCTCTGACCTACCTTCCATCATCACTCCTGGGCTTGGGCGAGCGCACCGGGACGCAGCTGCTGGGCACCGCGGCACCATCCACCGTGGCCCCGGCGGTCCTTTCCCTCTGCTCTGCCCCGCGAGACAGCATCAGGGCACGGCAAAGGCCGTGCACGGAGCGGGACGAGGAGGGAGCAGTGGTGCAGAGAAAATACCGTCCCTGCACAGCTCCACAAGCCTCGCTTTCCGCTCCCCCTCTCCCGTCMGCGCTGCGTGCCGGCCCCTCCGGATGGCTCAGCTTCGACCCTGGCTCCGCTCAGCTCCGGGGCTGCGAGCACRTCTGCATTTGCCCTCGAGTTAATTCTCACCAGTGCCCGTTCAGCCGGGTCGCAGTGTTGGCAACAACGCCCTTGGACGGAGAATGCCGCAGGAGGGCTCGGGGCGCTGGCGGTCCCGTGGGCATCCCTGCCCCGGAGCTGGGAGCCCTCCCTTGCACGCCCCTGCGGAGCTGCCTCCCCTCACCCTGCCTCCGGCCTCCAGCCCGCAGCTCCCGGAGGAGAGAGCACCAGGAACAGCAGCCGGTTGCTCTGTCTCTGCACAAAAGGGATCCACCGGCCGGGCCACACGCACCTTGCTTTTCCCATCTGTAAAATGGGAGTAAGCCAGGCTCCCACGGTGGCTAAAGTCACCGACTGCTCTTTTGCACTGCATCAAGGAGCAAAAATGCTCGGCGTTAGATGTGTCATGAGAGGGATCGGACATTATTCCATCCCGTGGCCAGGGGAAAGGCGCTTTCATCCATCCTCTATTCCTGGGCGCCCGCAGGGTTCCACGCTCCRCACCCCTCTCCGCTGCAGCTGCCTGCGGGAAGCAGCAGGTCCTTCTTCCCCCCAGTCCCAAGGGGCTGCCCTCGCGCTCAGGGAACAGGGCGCAGATTTTAAATCCAGAACACCATGGACCAGTTAAAAACAAACCCAGGTGAGAGCACAAAACAGATTCCAGCAAAATGAAGGGAGCCCAGCAGAGCAGGGTGCCTCGCTGCGGGTTTTMCTTGCACACATCTTTTATGACCTCGCGGCCGGTCCCAGGTTTTCTATTCCACAGGAAATTCCAACACCAAAAAACCCAAATCAGGCCAAATTCAGAGGGTTTGGGGCTTTTTTTTTTTTTGCAGAAACTTTAAAGAAAAAGGAAGCAGCTGTAATCCTAGAGCACTGGATTCGGGATCAAGGACTGTAAGAACCACTCACAGCACCACGACATCCCAACCTTTCTGTMCCCAGGCAGCATCCTTCAGCCTGGGGATACGCAGGAGACGGCCAGACTGGGGCTCTGTGACCGGAATTCATTATTTAGGAGGAGAACCCTCATCCCGTCAATAAAAACAACCCCCTTAAACACTGCCTGGAAGAGAGAATAATTCTTCAGCCTGGAGGACGAATTTGATGTGGAAAATCAGGGGAGGAGGGTGCTCTGGCTTGTCCTCCATGCCTTGTGCTGGCCGGCGAGGAGGGAACGGTTTGCCCTCCAATTCGAGCTGGGCCCCTGGTTCTGAAGACGTTTCCAACAGCAGCGTTTGGAAAGCACAGAGGACCTGCAGTGCCCGCTCCAGCCATGCAAAAGCCATCGGCCTCACGCTCAGCTGTGCCGCGAGAAGCCTGGCAGCCCACCCCGCCTTCTCCGAGACTTGATTTTCCTCTTTTTCCATTTAGCAGATGCTGATTAGTYCGAAAAGAAGATGAACATGGCTGCTCTGGCCCAGCAGGTTATACAGACTTTATCACGCACAAACCTCCTTCTCAGGCCCCGCTGGAGGGTGGCAGAGCTGTGTGGGGCACTACCCGCTATCACCCGTGTCTGCAAGCACAGCGGAGGGCACTGACCGCTTTCACTGCGCTGCAACCAGAGCTCGCCAGCTGAGAGGGATTTTTTTCCCCCCTCTGTTTCTGTTATGGAAGAAAAAAGTTATGGTACAAAACTTGCATCCTGGTCCAAGAGTCCTGACCTGGAGTTTTACTTCTCCCAAAAGAAGTCTGACATCCAAACGGGTTGAAAAGCCAAGTGATTCCCCACGGATGCTGCTGTGCCACGGCTGAGCCTCACGTACAGCGATGGTATCGCAGCCCGGCACCGGCTGGGGCACTTTCCTGCCAGGGAAAAGGAATCCGCTGCATGTCGGAAAGGGCAATATTGCCCAAACCCCAAGTGCCCTGACTCTACCATCCTGCATTCAGCGCACCAATACCCATTTCTGTGATGAAGATCTGGCTGCYGTCACTGCGAGCTGCCTGCTCCCCTGGGCAGCTTCAGCAGGGACCGGCTGCTGCTGGCAGAGCTCGGGGCTGCCCTCACCTTCACCAGTGAGACCTCCAGGGCCCCGAGTCCAGCAGGATTTAACCCTGCAGTAAGAACAACTAAGTCATTAAAAAACCCAGTTCTGTGGTTAGAAGCAGGAGATTGCAAGCAGCRTCTGTGCTCAGCGCCCTGGGTTTACATTGCCGGAGAGCTGAGGACGGATCCCAATCTCCCCCACAAAAACACAACGGGCAGAATTTTTTCCAAAAAGCCACGGGACACGCAGAGCATGACCTCACCAGTCAGAAATGGAGGAATCGAGAACGCTGTGCATGGGCAGGAGGCTAGGACAAGCAGAGCCAGCGAGGCTGTCGCTCCCCGACCCGCAGAGCTGACGTAAGGGCTKGATGCTGCCAAAAGGCAGAGGTCCGGCTCACCCTGCGCCCACCGGGACCTCCCGTGGGCCAGCCCAGCTCCTCAAGCCAGCAACAATAAAATGCTTTTCTGCCAGGCGAGTGAGTTGCGTCAGCTGCCTGCGAGGAGTAAGAAGAGCAGCCTGAGCTGGGCACGGTAAGCCTGGGCACTGGGCTGCTGGAGCAGCTCCGTCCCCTGCATCCCCAGCGCGGCCGGAGGAACCGCGTTAGGGTGCAGGGTGGAACCCAGCAGAGAAATCCCATGWGCTGGGAAACGGGGACAAAGAGCGYAAGGGAAGAGCAGAGGGGAGCTCAGCTGCCTGGGGCTGGAAGAACAGGTCGGGTGCTGCAGCCCACCCACCCGTGCGAAGGATCAGAGCGGCTCCCATCCACGGAGCTGTTTTCAAGGAGGCTGACAGAGTCGGAGACGGATCAGAAGCCGGAGAGACGCAGGGGCCCCGTGGGGAGGGRAGGCACGGCGCTGCCCCGGGGCAGGGTACAGCAGCGCTTGGAGGGCCACCGGCACTGTGACCTGCCAAGGAGCAACGCTCCCTCCAGCAAGCAAAGGCCTCGCTCCGACAGAGCACCCTGCCCCTCGGCTCGCCGTCAGCGGGGGGAGCGCGTCCAGGCGGAWAACTCACTGCTCTGGAGACTCGTGTGCTGCCCGCTCAGGAGGGAACGGCTTGCAAACGGCACAAACAAGCGCACGGCTCGACCTTATCGCASCGCGCAGGGCGCAAACGGCCGACAAGGCTCCTCCAAACAACTACTTACGCTTCRACGGTGGGGTTGTGTTTGTAAAAACACGGAGCCACAGCGGCGGCCAAAGSACTTTGCACACAACCTCCTTCACGGCCAGGCAAGAAAAATAAATGGCGTGTGCTTGGAGAGCGGGGGAAAGGACCGCTTCGGGGCCCTGGTGRCAACACCCGAGGACTGCGTTTGGGTGCAACCCACCATCCCCGCCAGCACCCGCAGCACCTCTCGTGGGTCCCGCTGCAAGTCACGCAGGGCTCTCAGCCACCCTCRCATTGCCCAGCACCAACCTGCTGGGGACGTGCGAAATCCTGGGAAAAGACAAGCTGCTCGACGCTGCCCACCTTCACCCAGGCAAGAGAGAGCCGCGAGGGAGAGGGGGACAAGCACCTTGCTGACCACAGGGTTAGAAATAATCTCCCTTCTGGGAGAGCCTGGAGCTAACCACCGTGGGGATCAATTTTGCCCAATTAGTGGGCAAAACYAGTAAAACAGCACAGGCTTCAAAACATATCCACGTGATACCAACGCTGCCCGGCTAGGGCGTTTGCCTACTCTCTTTGTCTTGGCAGTAAATTCTCAGTTGCTATTTAAGAGGCTCACAGAAGCTTCAAGTTGTAGAAAAACCAAATGGGCAACTGAGAAGCAAACCCGGGCGCACCCACCTTCCCGGGGCCAGGAGAGGCTCCGGAGCAGGCGAGCAGGGACAGGGGATGCATCGCCCTGCTCCAGACAGGCACAAGCCGCTTTTACAATGCAATTTGAGTCGCTTCCGCTGATRAACAGATCGGATACTTAAGCACGATTTGCAAGTTACACAGCCCCAAATATCCAGCTGACCCACTTCCCCCAGGTGGGTTGTGCTTTCCTCACAGGAAGGCTGTTTGCAGTCTCTAATCCGCTTTGCATGTCGGTTAAGCTGAGACCTCAGCGCACGGAGCCGGCAGAGGCCGGGTCCTGCCCGTACCRTCAGCCCGAAGAGGCTCTTACCGCAGCAGTGCTGCTGGTGCAAGTAAYGACTCCAGCTGCTGGCCTGTTCCCACGGCCAGACCCCGGGAGCGGCGCCGGGACGGGCTGGGCACCGCGCTCGGCAGTCACGGGCGTACGGCCGTAGCAAGACACAGCATCCCCCAGGAGAAGCTGGGAAAAAGCATATTTTTTTTTAAAGGCAAACGGTGACCAGCTCCTTGCTGACCCATTCTGAATTAAAACCTTCAAAGAGAACATTGACRTTATTTTTGCAGAAGCCACAAAGTCAAAAAGATGTAAAATTTCCTCGAAAAGAAAGCAAAGGCAGAAAAGCCCTTGCAGGCCTGCCCGTCCTGCGGCACTGCCCCAGCTCCCCACCCTCAGCCCCCCGAGCACCACCCCAGCTCAGCCGCCTGCCCAGTGCCCCCCGCCAGCCCCCCGCCAGCTGTGGCAGGAGCAGCAGCCGGCAGACGTCAGCCCCCAGCCCGGATCTGCCGCCCTCTCGGACGTAAAGATCGAGCTCCAAAATGTCCACGGCCCCCACCCGGTACCAGCAGCCGGAGAGAAGCTCCCCCGCACCTCAAACCRCTGCAGTCGCCCTCGGGAAGATGCCCCCCTCTCCTTTGGGTACTCCTCAAGCACTGTGAGCGCTGGAGCAAAGCCAGCATTGCCGGGTTTGGCCCTGCTCGGGAATTCATCCTTAACGTGACACTTAGAGGCAAAATTTAGCGAGGACGAAATCCTGTACTTGGCCAGGGAGCCGGCGTGGCCACCGTGAGCCGAGGGGCTTCTGCAGCGCTTCCCATGAGCAACGAGCCCAGGGAGCAGGGAACACCCCCCCCGCCAGCAGCTCGGGTTCACGGCGTTTCACAGCGGGCTCGGCTTGGGGGTGCTGCAGGTCGAGTGGGAATTCCCCCCGCGAAAGGACATCTAGGAGCCAGGCTCTTTGCAGCRCAAGTGAATGGCTCCTAGTCACCGCTAGCAAGGGCACATTTTACTGCCCAGGTGGAAGGGGACTTGGCGGATGCGAGTGAACCCCTCCRAGTCGCCTCTTCCGAGTACCAGCACGGGAAGGGGGCACCAACGGTACCAACCCTCCCCCGGCACACGGGCACGTTCCCCACCAGCAATCCCTGGCCGGGCGCCGGCCAGGGCCCAGCACCGTCACACGGAGCGCGGGGGGCCCGGCTGCTGGTTCTGTAACGCAGGAGCAACCTGGGYTGCTGCCAGCGCGGGCATCTTCCGCCGGAACACAATCCCGCCGAGGCCCGGCTGCCCGCGCATCCCATTGAAGGAAGAAAGTCTCCCCGTTTTCCAGTTTCAGTGAAATTCCACCATTCCACGGAGCTTCGCACCCTCTAGTGGAAGTGGGAGCTTGGCRCGCCGAGGAGATGCTCTCAAACCCTGCAGCGCTGCTAATTCCCGGCTGGCCGAGCCCTGCGGATCCCCAAAGCTGCACCAGGAGAGCACCACGCACCCCCAGCGCGACCCCCGGCACAGGCCACAAGGGTCCATGTACAAGCAGCTTCATGTGCCTGCATGTGCACCTGCAGCACGTTAGAAATCCTTCCACTTTGTTCACGCACAATAGCAAGTATTAAATATGAAGAAAGGAAGAAAGTCAACTTTGAGAACCGGATTTTATTCACGTTTACCACCTAGTTCGGCAAAACCACTTTCTATAAGCTAGAAAGACCACCCGGGTCTAAGCAAAGGGCAGCACTCTCACCATCCTGCAGAGCCATCTCCCGGTCCCGCCACCTGGAAAGAAAGGACCAGGACGTTCAGCCGCAGCGAGGGCACCGCGGGGCAGCCGGGCCCCGCAGGGCTGTCACACAGCGACCCAGGGCCTCCTGCAAGCGGCTGTGCTCCAGATCAATTACACTGAGAAAATGCTTTACTGTTTAAAAGTTCGCCGTCAGGAAAATCCTCGGTCAGACAAATAACTTTGTTTTTAAAATTCAGATTCTTCAAGCTTAGAAGATACTTTTCTGATTTATATCCAACTTTTCCGATTTATATCCAGCTTTTCCTTCCTTTATTAGAAACCTGACAAGCTTTAAATACAGCAAACTTTGTAAGTTTTGAATTTAAATGCTAAACACAGCTCATTTTCCAAATGCAACTAAGATCAGGATATTTGCAATCACCCTATCTAGGGCTCCATATGCTTTATTCTGACAGCCCATGTGGCTGAAAATACCAGTTTGTAACCCAGGGAAGAGTGACCTTAGTGAAAGGGAAGGGAAATGCTTGTTCAAATAATAAACTGATCAAAGATGTCAGTCTGCGGCAGTACACAAGCGAAACATCTTCTACCTGCAGCCTGAGACTGTCAGACAGCTCTGCCCAGGACGGTTCAATGCTGGAAATTCAAAGCAYGCAACTTTGCATCTGGTGAACAGAGAGCGCAGCTTCACTCAGCGCAGGAGGCATCACCTGGTCAGGGCGTTAGCCAGAAAYCCAGCTAAAGCTAGAGACCGCTGCCCCCCACAGACCCATCTTCTCTCCATCAGCATCAACTGAGGCATCTAAGAGAAGCAGCATCCCACCCCCAGCTCTCTCTAAAATCCTCCCCGATAGCATTTCTACCAYGAAAACCTCCAACAGCACACCAGCGCCGATCGCCGCTTTTGGCACMGTCTCCCTTCCAGCCGGGGGAAGCCCTTCGCACGCTTGCGGCGTCACGGTAAAATTCGGCTGCCAGATCAACCCAAGCGCACGCCTGATCACCCCAGGCACGGGAACGCGACTGCATTTCTGCTGAACGGCCATGACACGCAGCCCGGAGCTCGTTGGTCGAGGCTGCCAGCGGAAGGTCAGACGCGTGGCCAGCAGAGCGCCTGCCAGCGCGGCGTTAACCTCCCAGCCTGCCCTGAGCAAACCAGAGCCAGCGAAGTGAGCTTATACCGGACCAGAGCTGCGGCACGGGGACGCAGCGCTCGGGTCTGGCACCAGAAGGCCCGAGCCAGAGACACTGCTTCATTTCTGCTGAGGAGGCACAGTATGAACGGTGTTTCTTCAGAGATATACTTCATACTGTTGGGGTTACCCTGCCAGAATCAGCGGGGTGGAAAAAATTCACCACCTGAGGGACAAGCGGGTGCAACGCAAAGAATTAACAGTGAGCTTGTTAAACCATCAGGCTCCCAAAGTAACACCCCACTAAAATTATCAGGGACAGTTCACACAGCYGGTTAAAACGGCACGAAACTGGACAGAGCAACAGCGCGTTAGAGCTGCCAGGACGGACGCATCAATCGCACCCTTCCAGCGCAGGGCTGCTGGCGTGCAGTGCCCGGGTTTTAAAGGCTCGAGGGGGAATACAGCCCCTGGCAGCTTCTGCACGGCCACCGCGCACGCCGCGGTCTCACYGCGCAGCCGAGCTCCCCCGCAAAACCAAACCACGGCCGTGGGGAGGAAAGGGGGGCAGAAAAGTTGTTTTTCCCTCCCTCAAACTACACAGTCCTTCCTCTCCCTCCCAACCTTTGATACTCTTAGCTTTCCCATAACTTCATTAACGTGCTAGAAAGTTACTTATTCTTCTCTCCTCAGCTTGTTTTTGCTGCTTTATTGGGTTACATCTGCTCACAGATGGGCCCAGCAAACCCCAGTGCCAGGCCAAGGTGAGCAAAGGAAGCATTCTGCTGGGACTGGGGGCAGGGAGCGTCTCCCGTTTCAGCAGCGATGAAATATTGACTCCTTTTATCCCAAACTGCAGAGAGAGCTCGCCAATCGGCGGCGGATCAGCTGCAGCCACGCACAAAACCCAGTCTGAGGGCAAAGCTGGTTTAAGGAGCACCTTCCTCCTCCTGCTGTCTGACAGCTCCTCCGTCGGACAGGAGCAGCCATCTGGGGTGACCTCGCTGGGAGCCAGATCACCCAGCTGACACCAACCACAAACAGGAAAAGTGCCTTTTTTTTTTTTTATTATTTTTTGGCAAAGAATTGGTATCAGAAGCCAGGATCACTTTGGTGCCAGGTTCACAGCACAGACCCTTCCCGCTCCCCTGCCCMCGCTCACGAGAGCACGTGCTCGCCTGAGCTGTGACCCCAGCTGAACTCCCCCACTGCAGGAGAAAAACCAAACGGTAAAGAAAACCACAGATGTAACAAGAGAGCAAAGTACACAACTTCCAACAAAGCCTTACAATTTGCTCAAGTGAAGAAACCACCTTATCAGTATTCCCTACARCGTGGGGAACAAAGTTTTGGAATTCAGATAGCGCCAGTGATAAATCAAGTGGAAAAAAATACACAAGCAACGTATCTAAGTTCTGCTTTCCACGTCTGTAAAACTTGCCTGCAAAGGAAGGGCAAAGTCAGTTTAATTTTGCTAGAATACTTCCAAAAGAGGATGCAGTATACGTTAAAGGCACGACTCGGGCAGCAGTTTCCCCCGGCCCGGGCAGGCGCCCGCTGTGTGCAGTATCATACATGACCATCAAGACGCTGCATGAATGCTCACACCTGGTACTGCCCCGGCTGCGCCCGCGCGGGGCCCGCCGCGGACTTGATCTGGGGCGCGGGTGAGGCTGGCGGGTACGAGGCTGGGCCGCTGGCCCCCGCCACCCCGCAGCCCTTCCCCAGCCCCCCCGTGGCCCTAACCCAGGGGGGACGCGAGGGGCTCACCCGCTTCTCACTCACCTCGCCAGTGGGAGCGCCGAGGGCCAGCGTGACCCCCCCCCCGCGGTCACCGTTCGGGGCTCCTCTGGGGCTGAGCCCCGGCGGGAAATCCTGGAACACACCAAGTTCTGGGAAAATTCACAAAAAAACCCAAACAGTCCCGCCCCGGCCACGCAGCCCCCTCCCCGCTGCACAGCTC
>JASVER010000061.1:4619262-4638776 GCA_030449065.1 Oceanodroma leucorhoa
GGCAGCCCACCGAGAGGAAGCGACGGCCAGAGCGCCTCGCGGAGCACTTCCGCCCCCCCGCGGGCCTCCGAGCACTGCCTTAAAGGGCCAGCGGCGTGCCCAGGCGGCCCGGCCGGCGTCGCTATGGCAACCGGCGGGGCCCGAGCCAGGCCCGGGGGCGGGTAGCCGGGTGCCCCGGGCGGCAGGGCGGCCTCAGCCCGGCCGGGCGGCCTCAGCCCGGGGCGCTGGCCTCGGCCGCTGCCCCGGGCGGTAACGCTGGGCGCGCCCGGCTGCCCCCGCGCCGGTGCCGCATAGGCCGCGGCGGGCCGGGCCCCGCGGGCCCCGGGGCTGCGGCGGGGGGACGGGGCTCGGGGTTCTCCGGGCCGCGAGCCGAGAGCGGCTGGGTTTATATTCCCCCAAAAGGCAGGATCTCTGCGCACGGGGCCGGAGGTGGCTCGCGGCCGGAGCCGAAATGGCACCTGCGTTAATACGGAGTAAATCGGCATTTCGGYCTCATTTTCCGCTGATGGTTTTCGAGGCCGCCTCTTGACGTCAAATTGTGCTTCACTTGCAGTGGCTCTGACGGCTCCGCTCCTGGCTAAGCGAGAGAGGCTTTTCAGCAGGAATAAAGGTGTCTCACTTGAGTAATTTAATCACAAATTTCCCTCCAAGACACTTTGGTATAAATAGCCCAACAGGAGAAAAACACTACAACACACATGCAATAGCTTTCTCCCTGMTGGCTCCTCAAAAATGAAGAAGCGCTTAGTTTTATTTCTGCAATAAGACATTTTAGCAGCCCTGTTATAAAATATACATACAGATCTAAATCATACATGCAAAACCTGGACGGGAAGAGCAGCTGGTAAGCCAAGCACCGCACCGCTAGAAAGGCTCGCTTTCAGGTCGCCCGTAACACCTTCGCGTGGCCTCTCGGTGCCGGCACATTCAAGCAAGGGCTTGAGTGGCACGGTGACAACTCCTCGYCCCGCCAGCCTGTCCCCACGCCGTGCGAGGGCAGATCTGCCGCCGGCTGAGCAGGTAATTCAATGCTCTGGTTTCCCATTAGTCGGTGCACAGCCCGCGCTGTGCCGCCTGCGCGCTGCTCGGCGCCTGCTCTGAATACTAAACTGTTCATTTTCTTCTGATTTTTTTTGCGGTGCTTGTAAATATACAGGCAGTGTGTTTTACAAATACTGAGGAACGTCTTTCCAGTCCCTTGGAAATCAGAGGTCGTGATCCCCATCCTGCACACAGAATTGTGATGCAAAGGGAGGAATGAAAACATAAATACCTACAGATTTGAGGAGCTCAGCTTGCAAAACCCGCTTCTGCATTTTTCAGGGTACAAAGCCCTTTCCCTCTGCCCCCCGAGCAGTGGTCACAAGCCGAGGGATATTCACCTCTCTCCCAACATAGCCCAGATTTTCACGTGTTGCTGGTTTAACRTTGGTAATGCTCAGCAGTTTTTTTTTTATTATTATCAGAGTGAAATCCTTTAACGGTGCCAGAAGGCGCCCGGAGGATGGTGGAAGAGCCCTGCAGCCASGCTGTCCGAGGCAGGACCCTGGGCCCTCGCATGCGGTGGCCATAGGAGGCTCCTCGCAGGGCCGGACGAGCCAGCCAGGCTGCGCGGGCACCCCGGGCACCCTCACAAACGGGACGGGCTTTTCCAGCTGCGTTAGAGGGGCCCTGAGCCCCTCACAACCTTGCTTAACACCAGCCTGGCAGGGAGGTGCAGGAAGCAGGCGGACACCCCGCTCCGGACAGACACCCCCGTCAGCACATCAGGGCGGCACGGGGACACGCGTGTGCAGAGCCCGAAAGCAAAAGCATTTCGCGACCGATGCTGCAAACRGTGGGACCTGCTGCACGCCTTTGCTGTGCCCCCCTCCCCTCACACACCTTTCGTCTCTCCTCTTCATCGCGGCGCTGCTGCGAGGAGCCACGGGACCGCAGAGCCGCCCAGCATCGACCGGTCGGCTGCCACACACCCCCACGCTTTCATTTTTCCTCRGTGTAATACTGCCAGGGCTGCAGCCAGCTTTAAATGTTATGTATCTCGTTTGTACAGCTGAACCTGTGCYGCCCGGCTGATGGCAGGGACAGCTCTGAAAACAAACTAATTCTGTTTTTTTTTTTCCTTTTTGATAAAAGAAAACATTACCTCTCTGAGATTTACACACTAGATCAAGCATAAACCTGAATTATCTCCCTCTTCTTTTTTTCCAGGGAGCAGATAATAGGTAGATCTATCCATCCGTTTGCTTTGTTACACGTCGCCCGGCTTGGCAGCATTTCTGTTGGTATTAAACTATGTTCATCCCCCTTGACATTTAAAGGGCTGTTATATGATTACTGTCACAGTCTCGTACGTGGATCCTTAAACCAATTCTCTCCTCCTCTTCCTGCTGCTGATGGATTTGCTCGTTTATGCCATAGTAATTTGTTTTTCTCATGCTGCGCTCCAGCAAAATGCTTTCACTGTCAAATGTGGTTTTCTGTACAGCCCTTCCCCGCAGTGCCGTGTTACAACCGAGCAGCTCCGGGCAAATTGGAGTTGCCCTGTCTTTCAACAACGTTAGCAAAACAAAAYAGCGTACGCCTTCGGGAGCCGGATCGCGCCGGGGTCGGATCCTCCTGCGTTCAGAGTCACTGCTGCAGCGGTGTGAAACGCGGCAGACCACAGCACTGCGATTCCGGTGATGGGGCCGTCGGCTACCACGGCGGCCCCATCGCTCCCATGCAGAACGTCCCGTGGGACATGTGGACGTCACCTCCACGGTGAGGAGCACATAGCAGTYGAGAGCAGGGAGCCGAGGCTTTCCGCCTCTTTGGGAGCCTCTTTTCCACCTCTTTTGGGTGGGAAGCRCTGTCAGCGCGAGGGATTGCAGCTCATCCATCAGGTCAGCACGCACGTGGGGAGAATGYGCAGAGCGGAGGGTTTGCTGCCGCCAGAGCTTTTCCAGATGATCTGCAAAGCGGAGAAAACGTTTCAGTGCACCAAGTCCTGAGAGTACTTTAAAGTCCCTTTTGGCCTCTCCTGTGTTCTGTTGGCAAGATCAGAAACGCTGAGGGTGGWACTCAGCTCCGCTGGGCACTGGTGGGCAGTTTTGCTGGAAAGTTGGTCTCTTACACATCCAGGCATTGAGTTAAATGGGTAAAAGCACGAGCCAGAGAGTTTGAAACATAAAGCTGAGCCCTCATCCCACGCCTCGGATACTTTGGGTATCTCTGATATGAAAACCTGGCTCCGTACGTGCTCCCAGCCYGCTCCCACCACACGCAAACTCCTGTCTCTCCCAGGGCTGCTCACACCGAGGGACTTCATCCACCCTCGTGGGCAGGACCGGCGATATGCGCTGGTTCCTGCCGCCTCGGAAACGGCCCGCGAGCGGGGCTGCCCTCGCCCATCTCGCACTTGGAAGGTGGGGCCAGCAGAGATCAAAAGGCAAGTGTCCCCCTTGGATGGAGAGGGTCACGGCTGGCCGCGTGGCAAGTCACCTGGACACCCGAGCCCCAGGCACTCGAAGACGCGTGTCCGTCCCGCCATGGGGCTGCGGTGCCTCTGAGCCGAAAGCCTGGGGATCTCTGGCTTCACCTGAAAAACAAAGTGAACATTTCCTGCTCCACAGAGCTCAGCTGTTTCTAGAATTACTCCCATCAGCATCTCCTCTGTTCCCAATCCCCTGCCGCAGAGAAGGTTGCAGAGGTTCGTGTATCTAATGAATTGCTGTTCAAACCCACTGTAGGGAAACGTCCTCGACCAAATCCAGCTGCGCTGGGGAAAGATGTTTTCTCTCCCAGGCACTTGTCACTGTCCCCAGCTGGAGGTTTCTCTCCCGTCAGCCTGCCAGCGGGGCAGTTTGTGTGCACACTTCAGAGGAGCCAGCTGGGCTGGTGTCCGACTACTCCGGAGACAATAAATCTGAGAGCAGGCGACCCGATGAGGAGCGCTGCGGTGGCCAGGCACGCTGCGGATCGCGGCACATCCACGCTGCTGCCTCCCACCTACCGGGGGCTTTTTGGAAGAATAACTCATTGTGGCAAAACTTCTGCCCGATCCAGTATCGTATGGCTGTGCTTCCCTCATATTAGCTGTACCGGGTATTATTTATCCTCCAGCAGACAGCATCAAGCTGCCAAGCGGTATGTCATGGAGCTTGACTAACTTAGGCACAGACTAACTGCACCCAGCCCCGAGCTCCTCTCTGCTGCCTGGTGGCTCAGCATTGYGCGCGTGAAGTAACGCAGAACAGCAGCCTCAGGCCTCTTCACAGAGCTGAAACAACCCCCAAAGTGGGATGGCGGGTCCTCCCCAAACTGCTTGGCCAGCACGTCTGCAAGGGTAGCAGTGTCCATGCCACAAGCTGCTGCGGGATGCTAATTCCTTCCACCAGCGCAGCTGGATCTCAGAGAGGAGGTTTCTTGGCTGTATGCGTGCCTGCAGGACAGGACTCGACGCCAGCAGTCATTCATCTGGTCCTCCCATGAGAACTGTGCCACAAGGGCAGCTCTGCGGGCGCTCAGCGTGCCTGCAAACGTTGGGGGTGACAACCATCTTAAACCCCAGCRGACCCCTGTGTAAGCGGGAGGAAGGCGGGTGGTGGCTGGGGCCAGCCCTGGAAGGACCGCGGCAGTCCCTTTTAGTCTGTCCTCGGGTAGCCACGCTCCGAAATAGATGCCTTTGAAATACTCCGGGGCACGTGGTCCTTTTCCACCTGGGAGCTCCCTGTACCTTTGTCAGCGAGGTCAAGTCGTGGCAGCAAACAGGCAGCCCGAGGCATACCCGGAGCTCCAGTCACTGAAATTATCCCAAGGAAATTCCTCCATATTGCATTCCGGGGACCGGCACTGACACCCTCTTGCTCTGCAAAACCCACAGCCCTGCACGTCCTCCATCCCCTGCCAGGCACCACAAGTGCTGGCAGAGCCCCCCGTGCCCCCGGCTGCCTCCCCACCGCCCTGACGAGCTGTTCTACACGGCTGCGGCCGCACGGGAGACGCGCTTCCAGTGCGGGCGCCTCAGATGAGCTGGTGCCCTTTGCAATCTCCTTCTTTTGCATTCCTATAGAGTTTGGCCAATTTGCATAACAAACGCGTTATAAATGTCAAAATTGGCCACGTCTACATCTTCTTTTCACTTCAGACTCTAATTGCATCATTTTGACTCTAACTTGCCTTTGCAAATAGCTGGAGCCTGGCACGCCGGCGTTGTCGCCTTCCCAGATCCCCGGGGCTGTGCTCCGAGAGCCCAACATCCATCTTACTTACGGCCGCCTGAGAGCTCCTGCCTTTCCTGCAGATGCAATTAGCGGCTCTGCCACTGCTGCCCGGCACAAATGGACCCAGRGAGGAGAGAAAAACACATGTTGAGCCAGGAGACAGACCTGCATGGCAGCCCGGGGAGGCAGATGGCCTCTTCTGCATGCCAAGAGGGAAACGGAGGCAGAAGCACCGGGGGTCTGGCTCTCCGTTGCAGATCCACGCTGCAGATCTGGGTTCCCGGTGCCACCCTCCTCKCACTTTGGGTTGCACAATTTCTCAAGAAGTGCCGTGCGAGCGGATGCGCYCAGGGTGTTTTTGCAGATGCAGGGTGAGGGGTGAGGAGAGACGGCTCCAAACCCTGGGCTCTTCCAGACTTATCCATGCACTCTGTTCCTCCTCCTGCTGAGCTGTGGATAAACCCTATATAAACCCTATATAAACCTACCTGCTGCGCTCGGTGGTGGCCCCACTGACTGCATCCGTTGCCTCCCATGGGGCACATTTTGGCCTTGTATCTAAATGTTTCAGAATCTTTAAAGCACCACTTTTCATTTAATTTTACAAATGCAAATGAGGATTTGCAGGAAACCATTTGATTCACGGGTTCATCCTTTATTTTGGCAGATAGCATCAGTTAAACGCCTGCGTATTTCTGCTTTGTGAGAACAATAGAAACCACTTAAGTACACATACAAGATAGACTGATCCATAAGTGCTTATGAGCTGTTTGATTTACTGGGGCGTCGTTATCTTTGCCGAGTATGTTACAAAGTCATTTATTATTTAGCAGTAAATTAAAGCAGAGGGTCTGTGATTTTCCACAACAGAAATTAATATCCCAGCACTCCGTTGTACCATATATATCTATAATTTACAGCACTGAAATCGGCCAGATAGAGCTGCGAGATGATCCGTTTCCCCTTCTCCCTTGTTACCTCCTGATTACGGCTGCACAGGGGGAAATAAAAAACGGACTCGCAGGAGAGACGCTCAATTCGGTGAAGGATAGTTTTAAATTAAAAGTCCAGTCCTTGTGGCTCTCGTGAGATCCCCTTCGCTTCCCACTCTGCCCTCCCATGCACATCGCTTACGGATAATATATTGAACATGCTGCAGTCTCGCCTTGAGACTGCTAATTTTTAACCTCACTGGTTCTATGCTCAGGGTTAATAATAATAATAATAATGATGATGATGATGATGATGATGATGATTCCACCTGCAAGCCTCGCAAACACATGCTGTGGGGTGCTTTGCCCACCCGCAGGGCTGGAGCAAGCGGTGGCTATCCAGAGGCACGAGTGCCAGCGAGGACAGAGCTCTTCCCCCTGAGGCTCCACGGACCCCTGAAGTCTGTGGGGTTTAGGAACAAGGGTGGGGGCGTCGCATTGGAGAAAAATCCATCGTTTGAGCCGGCAGCCCCTTCCTTTGGGTCTGGGCCAGCTCGCCGCCAGCAGCCTGGTGCCACGTTCAAGCACAATAACATGGCCAGAAAGTTTTATGGGCTGTGTCGGGCTCCGGCTGACACAAAGAAGCTAATAATTTATAGCAATCTCGTGTACTACAGAGGCAAAACATGTCCCTCTCGGTTGTAGCTCTGCGAGCCGCAGGGATAAATCAGCTCCAGCAGGGAGCAAATATGAGAAAAGCAGAAAAATGACCCCAAACTTTCCACTTGGCTTCTCTGGGAGGAGGAGAGTGCGGGGGCCCTGCAGTCGCCCTCCCGGCGCGGGTCGCGTCCCAGCCGGCCCGTACAGGGGTTTCTGCGCGCTGCCCGCAGGCACCACGGCGTGAACCGCTGCTTGGCTGCCCCGACACCCATCACGCTGCCTCCACCCTCTCCTTGCATCGCCTTTTGCTCGTGCCCACGTGAGCCCCCATCCCTCCGAGCCCGCCTGGGCCGCAGAGGAACGAGGTGTTGCACCCCAGAGATGCGGGGGGCCGGGGCTGYGCCCCGGGAGCCACGCGGAGCCGTCTGGGTGGCAGCCGGGGGGCACTTACCAGCCACTSCTTATGCTCACCAGCCACACGAGGCATCTGTACGGCAAGGTCCTCAGGTCTGGGGCCTCCACACGGGCAAGATTTGAGCTTTTGGCCAACAAATCCATCTTCGGGAATCATCCCAGGAAACTCAGCGCTACCCTAGATGCTGCCAGCCGGGAAGGGCACCCATGGGCAGGGGCAGATGCTTTCCCCCTCTCTAACCACCACCGCAACCCCACACAGCCATTTTCATTTTGGAGCAGCACAAACCAACCTCCCAGCATCTACCAGAGGCGTTTCTCCGCACCAGCGACCAGGGTTTCACCACGCCAGGACCGGGGCTGCTCTCGCCGCGATGCTGAGCAGCTTTCTGCCACGAGAACGGAACTCCCCAGCCCGGCGATCCTGCGGCATCGGACGGGATGCGACACCCCAGCACCTTATTTTCACCGCACTCGCTTGCCGCGGTTCCCCAGGCTGCCGGCTGGCTGGACTGCTGCCGAATTATACGGGCGCCCTTCAATTTCTCAGCTAAATGAAGAGAGTCGTTTGTCTTGCAGCGAACCAGATAAACACGAGGAAAGACATCAAGAAATTCAGCCTTTAACAAGTCACACTCTCCCCCTCTCTTCTTCTCAATGTGGAGAAATTTCCAAGGAGAAACCGTTGCAGTATTATCTGTCTTTGTTTTTGGGAAGAAAAGCAAGCTGATTAAAAGCAAACATAAAACAAGAGCTGTGGGGTCCCAGAGGCTCCCTTGCAGGAGTTCAAAGGAAAAAAGGAATAAAAATCTGGAAGGGTTAGATCAAGACATTTAAGCTTTGAAGATTGTATCAGTTATGGATGAATTAAAACACACAATAATTAGCACTGAAGGCTACAATACCTGAAGAGATGGGGAGAACTGTTTTCTTCATGCTCATCAAGTCCTTCAGGGATGCTCGTGCCAGGCTGGGTTTATGGTCCAGGCGCTCACATCGTTGCCGGCAGCGTCTGCGCGTCGCGGCTGAGCCGCACGGGCTGGGATAAGGGTTATCGTCGGGAAAAACGCTGCCATTTGCATTGCTGGGGAACACAGCCCCCCTGGGACCCCCTGCCCGGCGCGGGGATGGGGACAGCAGCGCTCTGCGCTCCCCCGGGGCCTGCGCTAAGCCCCCAGGTGACGTGACCTGGAGGTGGAGATAAGGTGGGAGAACAAAACTCCTCCGCGAGTGTTGGGAGGCACCTGAAGTTTATCTCCTCCGCGCCTGCCAGTTGAAGATTACAGGCTTTTATTTTCTTCTTCCCAGTGGCAAGGAAGAAAAGAGAAATGGGGAAAAAAAAAAATCCTGCATGCAAAGCATGAGCCTCAAATAAATATCGTGGCTATGTTATCCCATTAAAAAAGCATTTGGCTTCAGGCTTTGAACACCTTGGGCCTTACAATGCCGGGCTCTCACCGCTGTGAGCAATGGGAATATACGTCTGCCAGCTGCTGCTGGCTCCTACCTCCTTGGCAAACCCCTTCCTCTTAGTGCAGAATTTTTTTCAGCAGAGCTACTTGGCTTCAGACCTGCCTGGGAGTTAATTTGCTTGAAAATCAGCAAATTAGATTAGATACCCCTGTAGATCAGGGGCCGTGGGCACCGAGGAGGGTCCCAGCTCTTCAAGGGTTTCACCTTCCCCTTTGRAGTGGGGTCAGGCTCTCCTTGCTCCGCTCCTCCTGCTGTGGAGTTGGGAACGGGGCTTTTGAGCTGCTAAATTCTATCCTAGTTCTGCAGAAAAGGGATGGCCCGACCATTGTGCTCTGATAGTCCTCCGAGGGTAGTGAATCGACCAAATCTCCAGCAGATGAATGGGAAGGAACCGCTTTCCTGCGGGCACACACACGACCGCCGCAGCGATAAGGATGTTCAGCAGGAAGAAAAAAAACCAGGCAGATTCCTATCAAATAATGTGTTACCGTATAAGCGATTCCCAGCAGCGTGGAGGCTGAGTTGGGCTCTGTGGCACTTCGAGAGGGAAGTTCAGAACCGTGGAGTTAAAAAAAGCTGTAAAACTGTGTTTGCACTGCAACAAGGTGAACCAGATTTGGGTTTTTTGGTGGAGGAGGTAAAGCTTGCCCAGGCACCAAGGGTCAGCTCCAGCCCCAAAAGCCACTCCGCCGGCGGGCAGTGCTGAGGGACGGGTTGCACGGGGGGGCTGCACTGGCTCAGGTTTTACAAACTGGATTTGGGGGTGCAGAGCAACATCACCCCTTGTCCTCGGCGGGGAGGGATGAGACCAGGCAGCATCTCACCCACCTCCATCGTGGGAAATCCACCTCYGTGGAGCTGGGCACATCCCGGCCCCTCCAACCTCAACATCCCCCACCCTTCCCAGCCGCMTCTCCTGCTGCTGCTTTTCTTTTTGCCTTTTTACAGCTTTTACCTCAATTTGAGCAGATCGAGGCTGACCCAGGCTAGACCCTCCTGCCAAAACTTTTCATTCCTTTAGATGGGAAAGATGTGAGAAACCCTTATGACTGAGGCCTCCAGTAGCATGTGTCAAAACCCTTCCTTGCCCAGGAGGGCAGCCGTGCTCCCAGCTGCTGGAGAAGGGCGACGGAGCAGGTAAGCTGCAGCCGGCGGAGGTTTTGCTGTTACATTTCAAAAGCCCTTTTCACCTYGGACCATATATTTAAAAAGCCTTTTCACCCTGGACCATTTAATGAYTCTAGATGTCCCCATCTGCAGAGCCAAGGTAGTGGCAGGGCCACTRTTTGCAAGGTCCCTGCCTGGTGTGCAGCAAGGGGGTGGCTTTCCCCAGGGCAGGGGTGACATCCCACCAAGGATGGGGACCTGCAGGAAAGCTTGCACCCCGYTTTTTGGCTCCTGAGCAGCCACCCCACTGCCAGCTCTAAGTGTCCCCATTGCCACTAGATGTCAGTGAAGACTGGAGCTGGGGCTTTGCTTGGGAAGGGCTGATCCTGGCAGCAGTGCTGGGGAAGCAAAAGCGGGGTCCTTGGGTATGGGCATCCCACTGTACCCCTCTCTGCAAGGCTTGGGGACACCTAGTGYGACCTGCCACCTCCAGGCATGGGTTCGGAGGTTTCCCCCGCATCTCCCGAGGGGCCAAAGGCCCCTCGGGAGATGCGGGGGAAACCTCCGAATCCTACAGCCAAGGGTATCAGGAGTCCCAATTCCCCATCTCCAGCGCTAAGCAGAAAGCGTCCTTCAGCCGGGCAGGCAACTGCTCCTCATTAGGTGATAAGGAATGTATGAAAACAGTAAGGGAAAGAAATCAAGCAGTTTCTCTGAAGGATGTACTACAAACAGCTTGTTAGTGTGCAAGGAGCGGTGGGATGCGGGGTTTCCGAGGGAGCTGCATGGACCATCCYGCAGGCTGGGCTCTGCGCTGTCCCCAAAGCCCCGTTACCGGCAATAATGCATCAGCTGTTTAAGATCTGCCTAAAAGCATCCTCCCTTTCCTAAATCAGCTGTTTAACATCCCCATAAAAGCATCTTCCCCTTCCCAAATCAGCTGTTTAACATCCCCCTAAAAGCATCCTCCCCTTCCCAAATCAGCTGTTTAACATCCCCCTAAAAGCATCCTCCCCTTCCCAAATCAGCTGTTTAGCATCCACCTAAAAGCATCTTCCCCATCCTGAGTCCTGCCAGATCCTTGGCTTTCCCATTGGCAACAGGTTTCACCCTAAGCACGAAGGGCTATTTTGGCTTTCTCGCTGGGGATGGGCCACGTGGCAGCCCCGAGCCAAGCTGGGGTGCCCCTGCCCCGGCTCCTCCGACCGAGCTGAACCTGCATCCTCCAGCTCCAGAGGTCCAGACCGGGAGCTTTGCTGCTGCCMCCCAGTCACGATGTCCACGTGGGAGTAGCTCCCCTCTCCCGCAAGCTGGGCTCACTTACAGCATCAAAACATAACAAATAAACAACAAATGTCTTATTCCCACGGAAAGTGAGGAATAGGGATGTTACCGAGCTGAGAGAACAATTTCATTTCTCACTTACGACACATTGGCTTCAACCTCCCAATGAGAAGCGGTTTCCCACCACCAGCGGAGGATTATTTAGGCAGAGTTTGAAATAACTCCCCAGCTTCCCACACCAAAACCCATCAAGACCAACCCTTTTCCCTGCAAATATCCCTTGGAATTACCATTTTCTAGTAAAAAAACCAAAGGCGCTTTACATCAAATTCTCAACTACCTCTAGTTGTGGGCTGGAGGTTCGCAGATACTAAATACTACAGGAGGGTAAAAACCCCATTCTCCTGCCAGCCTTCCTCGATGCATATTTGGGGGCTCCCTTTGTCCTCCCAGTTTCCAGTCCCGACGCCCAGCYGCTACGTGCCCCATCCCTCAAATACAAAAAGGGCAATTTCCAATCCCATTTCTATTCTTACAAATGTCTCCCAAGATTCGGAGGGCTGCAGAGGAGCAGTCCCCGCTCTGCAGGGCCCACAGCCAGAAATCCACCTGAAAGATTAAAAGATACTTGATTTTCACTACAAAATAGTATGGGGTTTGGGGTTTTTGGGGGGTTATTTATTTTTTTCTTTTGGTTTGGTTTGATTTTTTGGGTTATTTTTAAATGGTCTATTTGCTGAAGGCGTTCTTGTAGCAAAAGATGGCCTTGCACCCATCAGGGTTGGCTGGAGATTAGTTTGATGGGCTGGAATAATCTACGCTGAGCYGGGGCAGAGCGAGGTGGGATGCCCTGCCAGATCTCCCAGGATTTTAGCCAGCATGCGCAGGGRTGGGAGGGCCTCGGTGCCGGGCTCSGCAGTCCAGGCTGTCAGGGAAAAGCCAGCACCGAGCAGCTTTGCCACATCCACAGCAAGCCCGGAGATGCTCACAGAGGTGCTGTAAATACTCAGTGGGATTTGCAGCGTATTAACCCCCCGGAGACGCCTTTTGGAGCCCCAGGAGCCGGGGGAGGCTCTGAAGAGACACCTTTGGCCGAGCTCTGGCTGACAGGTTTCAGGCTGGCCCCACGGCGGGGTGACCCCGCTCCTGGCTGTGCCGAGGGGACAGAGCGAGGACCCCCGGGCAGCCGCCCCGCCAGCAGCGGTCACAGCAGCCCTGCCATCGCGGCACGCGGGGTGCACARAGCACCCACGAAACGATGGCTTCGTCTTCCGCGGCTCCATCCGCCCGGCTCCTGGGCTCCAGTCGCACCCGTTACTGGGGAGGGGTGATAAAAACCCAGCCACCGCCACCAAATCCAGGGAGCCTGGGAAGGCTGGGGGCTGCCTCTGAGTTAATTGTATGCAAGAAAACAGCTATTAGGCTTTCTGAAGCCTTCTGAAGAGAATTAAAAGGGAATTAAGTTGCTCACTTCAGCTTAGTCAGTACAAATAAACCTTCAGCTGTTGGATTAGCAATGCTGGAGCAGGAGCAGTGGCTGCTGGCATTTCTTTCTTTCTGGTTGGTTTTTTTTGGGTGGTTTTTCTTTTTTTTTTCCTTTTTTTTTTATTCTTGTCATTCAGGGCAACRTACTGTCAAACCAGCGTGGATCTTCTCCAAGAAAGCTCTGCCTTTGCGGCCGTGATGCTATTGCTTTCACTCCTCACGGAAATAAAGGAAGAAGCAAAAAAAACCAATCCAAAACCCCAATACYCCAATCCCAATTCACACTGGTACCTTTTATCCCCATGAGAGTCCAACGCAAACCTCATTTTTCATATAATATTGGACAAAGAAGCATACCTGGCAWATAAAGAGACGCTCTCTCCCCCGTCCGCGGGCGGTTTGCTCTGCACAGGTGAACTCACGCTGCACCCGACAAGAGGTGAACCCAAGCAGAGAATAAACTGCCAAATATCCGCCGCCTGCAAACGGGCTTGGAGATAAAGATTAGATTGGCTTAACGAACAAATCCTCTGTCGATGGCACCAAAGCACGGTTTGGGAGAGGAGCGACTCCCTGAGCACCGTCGCACGCCCGGTGCGGGTTTGTGACCTGAAAGCGTTGGCCAAGAGCCCGGCCTGGCCGAGGGGCGATGCCGACGACGCAGGCAGGACTGGCACGAAGGCAGCGGGGGGGGGCCCGTCCCTTCGCTGGGGGAGTTGAATAAATGTGAGGAACCTTCATTTCTTCAGCCGGTGACTGCAGGTACAAGTCAGCTAGCCTGTGCCTCAGTTTCCCCTTCTGCAAAGTCACACTTCTCTTTTCTACAGAGCACGATTGGATATCAACTTGCAAATCTGCCTATTTATAGATATATACACACACACACACATTTATACACACACACACACACATATATGTACACACACACACACACACACACACAGATACTAGTTATAGTGGGAGAAAGACGAGTTTCTGGCTAAGATGCAGGACACCCCCACCTACAGACATGCCTGGGGGGGTCACAGCATCGCCGCCTGCTGCTGCGTTTCCCGAGTTACGCCCCAGGCAGAAGGCAGGACAAACAGCCAGAAAAGCGGCTGGGGCGTGCGGAGGCCGGGTGCCGGGTCCCGGCGGGGTCCCGCGGCTCCCCGGGGGTTTCCATCGGCTGGGCCGGGCTGGGAGCAGATGTTTTGCAGCGCATYGACAGATGCTGCATTTCTGCTCTGTTCGTGTGCAGGCGGTAAAATGCCGGAGGCCAACTGGGGCTACTTCAGCTGGGATTTTAATGGTTTCCCTGAGAGGGGTTTTGACAGTTAGAAGTGTTAAGTGGAGCCTTGAACCCCACCAGCGTCAGTAAAGCCGCGGTGCCGGGGGGTCCCKGCAGGTCAGATTTACCCGTCTCCAGTTCCCCCCCAGCAGGATGCAGCTTCACCGCGGAGCCAAACCCCGCGCCCAAAACGGGAACCATCACCTTAGCCCTGCCGACAGTCGGCTCCCCGCTCCCTGCTGCCGAATGAGGACCTCGGGCCAAAAGTAAGCGTGTGGGGGGTKAAGGGTGGGCTGCAGCGGGACAGGGAGAACAGGAAAGCATCGACATGCCGGAGCATCCCGGCTGAGCGATGCCTTGTCGCCCCATCCCCTGCAAAACAGGTCTTCCCCCGGGGGGATAAGGAGCTYGTGCACACCAGGGTGGGCTTTTATACCTTCAGGCCTGAGCTCTGGGGAGGTGGCCCCTTTTGAGGGGTCTCGGGGGGGACCCCGGGCGTCCTGGCTCCYGTCCCAGCTGCCCGGCGCAGAGCCGAGGAACCTCACCAGAGAGGATCAACCGCGGCAGGGTTTGCACCGATTCCGTACCCGCGCGAGCGAGCAGCCTGCCCAGCAGCCGCGGCTCTGCCCGCGCACGCCGCAAACCCTCGCTGCTGTGATCAGCGAGGTACCGGGGACGCGGGCGCAGCTGAGCAAATACGGTCGCTACATGCAGTTATTAATTGGACAAATCTCATCTGTTTTGGTGCTTGCAGAGCTCTTTCAGGGAGGTTTCAGTGGCTGAGAGGTTATCCCTCCTTGCCTRGCTGCTCTGGGAGCACCCTGGGTCGCTCGGTGGTTGTGGGTGCTGGGCGTCATACGCGGACCTTGCTACACCCRGGCACTTGGGGAATAAAGTCCCGCCGTGCACACTTGTGTGAGTAAACTGGCCTGTGGCAGAGAGAGGGCACGGGGGGACAGAGAGGGGACTTGCCTGAGGGCACGGGATACCCGCAGCCCCTGCTCACTTTGGCTTCACAGCCCCGAGCGCAAAGGCTGCAGCCTGCTGTCCCCCACAACGTCCCGGGTCCCCAGCCCCTTTCCCAAAGGGCTATTCCAGCTGCTCTCGGTGCTGCTCCCTGACACCCCTGTTTGCCCACGTTTTCCCAAACACCAGTCCAAAGGAGACGTTTGAAGGTGACCGGGGCAAACACATTTGAAAAAAGGCACAAGTAAATACCGACGGCCACAAGCATTTGCTCTGGACTGGGCAGCCGGCACCGGCTCTGCCCGTGCCCCCCGGGACCCTCCTGCTCTTCCCTCTGCCCCCCCTCCGCATCCCTCCCGCTGCTGAGACCCCCCCGTACCCCGAAAAGGAGGGCAGCGGGCCGCGAGCTGGCTGCACCAGAGAAAAACCCCTGCAAAAGGTTCGTGGTGGGTAAAACCCTGCAGCGCGGTCTGGGCTGGGTGCTGCCGCTGCCCGAAAGCCCCACAGCATCGCGGGGGTCGGCGAGGGGAGCGCTGCCGGTTTTCCCGGCCGTAAGGGGCCATCAGACAGCGGAGGAGTCAAGAGCAACACTCAAATGAAGCAGAAAAGGAGGGAGATGCCGAGCTGAGCCTTTGCGCACAGGTAATGACCCGCACGGGTCAGCGCTCCCACCCCGACCCCGTGTCCTGATGGCAAATAAACCTGTTTGCGCTATTACCACTGCGTTACTCAAGCTATCAACCAATTTTCCTCTTACGGAGCCCGGAGACGAGGGGAGGGGTGAGTAACTTCAACCCCGGTGCGCGCAGGGAGGGGGCTGGCGGGGGGCCAGGGTGGCAGGGCAAGGCGGGGAGGCAGATCCCCCTCGGAGCATCTTCCCYGGCACCAAAAAGCGCTGTGATTGCCGCGGATAACGCCCAGGGAAGGGAGCCCAGGCAGCGCCGGGAGGCCAGGGGCTGGCTGGCTGCAGCAGGAGCATCACCCCAGGGCTTCTCTCCCACCGGGCAGAAGAGGATCCTCCCCATGGCTGAGCCCTTACCAAGCCTTTCCACGTTTCTTATTTTACAAACAGCTGCTTTCTTGCGTGCAAATAACACTCCACGCTGCCACCGCAGCGGRTGGATATGTCACACGCCTGGGGACAAACCCCGGAGCTGCCACCTCCTACAGCCCAAGAAAGAAGCTGACCCAGGGCTTGCTTCACCCCGGTAGCCCGGGATAAAACACTCCCGCACCGACCCCAAAATCAGTGGGAATCGACCTGCCAAAATGCGAGTTAAGAGAACAGCGGCAGGAACGGCTTCGCTGCCGCCACCGCGACGCCAAGCCCGGCTGCCTCTCCCGCTGATGCCGTTCAGCCTGACAACGTCTTTTTGATTAAATTCTCCGGCTTTCAGGGTGCTGCGCTGCCTGGCGTGTAATACTTAGGCTGTTAACGGGGTGTTTCGTCTCCGCCTTCCCCTCCCCTGTGCCGCTCGCCTCTGGGCAGCGCTGGGGACGGCGTGCTCCCTCCCCTGCGCGGGTCCAGGCAGGCGGTAGGAGTTTGTCCTCTCCTCAGCTGCAAGACAGGGGTAGCAGGGCCCTCGAGGAGGCTCAGCGGTATCTTGGGTTTATTCGAGGCTGGCAATAGACCRAAATTGCTTTGTACGAGCCCTCCGGGATGGATGGTGCGGGACAAAAGGACAAACCGGGGCTGGTGGGGGGTCCTGCCTCCTCCTGCGCGATGTCCCAGTGGGTCCGGCCAGCCCCAGTGACGCAGCCCTGCGTGGGTTTCGTCTTTGCCTTGGCTTTGTGTGCAAAGAAAGCAAAGCACGAGCTCGCTTTACCTTCAGACACGCGTTTCCATTGCTGCTGGGGCTGTACGGAGCGTGCAAAGCCTCTGAGCTCCTCGGCACGTGCCTCGTCCCTGCAGAGCCCGACAGCATCCCCCAAGGGATGGCCCACATCCCCCCAGGCTGGAGATGTCGTGCTCAATAACGGCTGCCACGGCTCCTGCGGGCTCTGGCTCGGGGGTTTATCTGGGCAAGATGTGCTTGAACAGAGTCAAGACAAAAGGACGGTGGCAGATGGGACGGGGAACATGGCAGCGGCGTGGGACCGGCTTGTTCCCCACCGCCCTCGYGGACCACAGGGACAGAGGGACCCGGGCCGGGAACGTCCCCTCCCTCTTCCCCGGCAAACGCGCGGAGGYGGCTGCGGAGCTGCCTGACAAATGATGTGTTTGGCCCTGGCCTAAAAATGTCAGTTGATGTTCTTCTTCCTCGTGACAGACGTGCTGGGGTTTGATGCTAATAAAACTGGGGGAAGGAACTCAACAGAAACTCCAAATACAGACACGGCGATGAACTGCCCAAAAAAGAGGTTTAACCCTTGATCATCCTCTGKTTTGATATATCATTTATATTTTTTTTAACATAGAGAAAATAGAAATTCCTTCATTTTAAGTAGCTGCCACGTGGCCCAGGCCAGTAGCAAGGGCAGAGGCAGTTCAGCAGCCCTGGGGAGGGGGGACGGGACTGGAGCGGCCGCTCCGACGGAGGGAGCAGCATCCGACCCCGCCGGCAGCGCCGACCTGCTGCATCCAGCCCGGAGCCGGTGCGTGGAGTCACGGCAATGAGCCTCRTCTTGCTAATAAAATAATCTAACATGATCGGCTGCCCTACTCGGATCATGGCCAATATCCATCACATAAACCYCATCTGCCAAGAGATTTATTTGTTAATGGCGGGGGGGGGGAAAGCCCGTGCAAGGCTCAGTTCTGCTCCGAGTGACGCTGGGCTGCTGCTGCAAACCTCGTGTGGATTTGCACCAAGTGAGCTGGGATCAGAGGGCACCTGAACCCGGCCCAGGAAGGCCCGGGCTCCTGCTGAACTGGGGATGGTGGTTTGTTCTGGGATGATAGAGCACTGAGGGTTTAAAAGAGGCCGGTTAGGCRATGTCTGAGGGCCCGTCCTCCAGCTCTAATTAACAGGGTGTGCACCCTGCACCCTCCTTACCCGACCGGCGGGGAACAGCCCGCCTGCTCCGAAGGGAAAAAAAATGAGAAAGCGGGAAGAAAAAAATGTCCCTAATATAACTTTGCTAATAAAAGACATGACGAGGATAATAAATGCAACCTTTCCTCTGCTGCCCTTCCTGTTCCAGAAACCATGCCTTGCTCTAAAGCACCGGGTGAATTTTCTTCTCCTTTTCCATACSGAGCAGGTTCCGCTGCCTGGCACGGCATTTTTTTCCCCCAGCTTGGTGCAAAGCGTCTGGGTCTGATCTCGGGGGCCRGATCCTCACCAAGGGTGGAAATCCRTGRGCRCCGGGGGCAGAYGGCTGCCGCTGCTCACTGGGCCATCGAGGCTGAGAAAGGAACGGCTCCRATCACTGTTTTGGGGGGATTTAGAAGGGTTTGTGTGTTTTCAAGTGGCATCCTCTGGACTGGGCTCCAGACGCTTTAGATTTTGATACCGTGTATTATTTCTTCCCGGATGCTATCAAGTTAACCAGTGAGCCGGGATCCAGAAGCACAATCCCACGTCCCTAGGCTGCAATGAGAAGTAAAGGATTTTGGCCTGGGGGGAAAATCCCTGTGTTCCTACACAAACAATATGAAAACCACAGGTTTTGTTTGTACATGACAAAATCCCGTGTTTCTGCCCCTCAGAGGCTGGGCAAACCCCGGGGTTCGCTGGGGGTGAGGCCAGCGCCCCGGGGACATCAGCTCTCCGGTTCCTGGGGCAGTCGCTGCCTGGGACGGGCCACGAAACCCCCCAGGCAGCAAAGCCCTTGGCTGAGTTACCACGCAGTAATCAAGAAATAGAAGGTATTTTCGTGGAGGAAATCAATCAGTTCACGAACAATTTGCAGGTGGAGCAAGGGGCCAAATTCCCCCAATAACAGCAAACTCCTCTCACCAGCCCTGGTTTTTACGCAGCCCCTTTTCCACGAGCWCCCTGGGCTTTGCTCCGTGCCTGCWTTGCACGGGCACGTCCCTCCTCTCACCCCAGCCTGGTTTAGGTCACAGCAAACTATACACTAAATAGATCTGAAAAATCAATGTGGCTCTTCTTTTCCTTTCTGGGAGCGCCGGCAGCTCTGCAGGCAAACCCTGCTCGGCGGGAGAGGGCAGCCGGGCAAACCCGGACGGAGGCTGCAGCCGCGGCTCCCCGGCTCCTCTCATCGCCAGCCTCCACCTCGCCRCTGGAGCTGAGACCAAAGGCGAAACCTGGCCCAGACCATTTTTCTTTCTTATTTCCTGTCTTTCATATTCTTTGCACAGCCCTTCTGTCTGGCGATATGCTAACACTGCCACCAAATTGAAGTTGGAAGATTAGAGCAATCAAATCCATTTCCACAGGATACATTTAACTGGACAGGTTTTGCTTTAAACCTAAGTACCCTACTGGGGATTCATTACCAAAATCCRTCCGCTTCCCATTTGTTTCTAATGGGAGGGAAGATGAGTTTTGAATAATTAAAAGCCAGCTCCTCTCTGCCTGCCTGCCGCTGGACGGAGCAAAGGTGATGAGCTGCTCTGCCCGCTCGCCTCTGCTCCAGGGCCTGACGCAGCACTAGGTAGGAACCCTACAAAACCCCAAACTACTTCATAGAATCACAGAATGGTTTGGGTGGGAAGGGACCTTTAAAGGCCATCCAGTCCAMCCCCCTGCCGTGGGCAGGGACATCTTCAACCAGATCAGGTTGCTCAGAGCCCSKYCMAMCYKRMCYTKG
>JASVER010000061.1:4638781-4678894 GCA_030449065.1 Oceanodroma leucorhoa
CCCAGGGATGGGGCATCTACCACCTCTCTGGGCAACCCGTGCCAGTGTCTCACCACCCTCAGCGTAACAAATTTCTTCCTTCTATCTAGTCTAAAATCTACGCTCTTTTAGTTTAAAACCATTCCCCCTTGTCCTGTCGCGACAGGCCCTGCTAAAAAGTCTGTCCCCAGCAGCGTAACCCTACAAAACCCCACCGGGCTCCTCTTTGCAGGACACCGGCGGGATCCTGGCTGGGACGGCGCTGGGCTCTGCAACGCGCCGGCCGCGAGTCAGACCAGGCACCAGGTGAAACCACTGCTTCAAAATTATCCCATCTCCCTAAGGAAGGAGCCGGGGAAGAGGCGCTGATRTTTTCCGGCTTAAAGCTCTTCCAAATCCTGGTCTGTAGTTGCATCATCTCGGGAGGGCTGGGCTGCCCAAGCGCGTCGGATGGCAATCGCTTTCCCTTGCAAGGGCAGTGGGGGAAAGTGATGACAAATTCCTCCGGTTAATTAAAAAGTCCCATCCCAACAACGCAGCAGAGCTTTTGAAGTAATTTATGATCGTTTATTCATTTTGTCCCAGCACAATCTCTGTGGAAATGTAAAATTCAGCTACTGTATGATTTTCTCTTTACATTGACTGGRAGGAGAAAGAACGAATAGATTCTGTTAAATTAATTATCAGCATTGATTTCTTGTCTTTTTTATATTTTTATCCTGAGACAGAGCCCTTGGTAACTTTGAAGAATCTCTAGCACTCAGGCTTGGAAAATTGATCTAGMGGTTTCTGTGAAGCAGCATTTCCAAGCTCCCCTTCCTCAAAACACACTCTAAATGTTAATTTGCATGCTGAAAAGGGACCAGGTGATTTGTCATTATATTTGCCTCCTCTCCCCTCTCCCAGATGTAGCTACTCGTTCCCTTCTTAATTGATTTTCATATTTAGATTCAGTTCTAGGGAAAGTAATTCGGGGACTGAATTGGAGGGAGAATTAATAGCTGACAACAAACGGGAACTTCGATGGGACTTCATTAGGCCATCCGAGCGCCCAAACTGGTCCTCTCTTCCTCCCACAGTTTAATTTTCTTGATCTATTACAAATCGTTATATTGAAAAATAGCTACCAAATAGAGACTCCTCACTGCTTTTGCAAAGCAGAGGCGAGAGCTGCCAGATAAGGGGGAAGGCGTTATTTGCAAACATTCCTTGGAATCGGAGCCCCGGAGGGTTCCCCCCCCCGGCTCCATCAGCCGTTGCCGGTGGCCTGGGGCCGGACCCCACGCGTGGGGGGAAGGTGGCCAGCAAAGGCGGGTGCTGCCGAGCCCGGTGCCGTGCGTCCCCCCCGGGCACCCCCGATCCGCCTCGGGGGCCGCACGCGGCGGGAGCGGGACCTGCGCCGGCCGGGGGAGGGGGGCCCCAGGAGGAGCCGTGACTTGCCCAGAAGAGATCCCGTGTCCTGAAGGCACCCAGGGAAGCTCAGCCACAGAAACCGGCAGGGAAATCTCCCGGGATAATTGCATTCCAGGCCTTTCCCAGCGGGCACCCCCAGCTCGCAGCACCCTTGGGCGCCGAGGGCACAGGGCAGCGCTCGTGCCCCTTCCCCGCGCAGGGACCGGGGCGCACGGGGTGCTCGTGGTGGCCGAATTGCTGCGAGCTTTGGCTGGAAGGAGGCTGGAGCCCCGAGACAGCCGCCGGCGGAGCCCCCCGGCCCCCGGGGAGGCTCCGAGCCTCCTGGGGCGGCCCCGCGGGGATGCCGCAGCACAGGCTGCCTTTAGCAGCCTCTGTCGTCCCAGAGCTCTCGTTAGCGTTAATTAATTAACAGTCAGAAGGATAGCAGGCAGTGTAGCAGTGCCCCGGCCGATGGGAATTACCCAAGACCAAAAAGTTCCCCGGGTTGACCTGCCCAGGGAGCTGCAATTCCACTTCAACTCTGGTTTTACTCATTGCACTTTTAGCACCTGAACTTGTGAAAAAAACCCRTCCTTTAAGGAGGAAATGTTTCTCTGCCAGTACACTTCATTTTAGGGCCACTCCAAAGCTGACTGGCTGGAGAAAGTAGTTTCTTCCTCTCTCCTACTGTTCTAAACACAGTTAATTCTCTTATAAATTAACTTGCACAACGTCACAGAACATTACCTCACCTTGGAATATTTTTATTCTGAACTTTGCATGGCTGATAAATGGAACGATGCTTGGGTTTTCTCTGGGGATGTTTTACCCATAATGTAACTTATTAAAATACAGCTGACTGCAGAAGAAATAGCACTTTTTCAACAGGGTCCGGGTTATCCAGCGAAACACAGATGATGAATAATGGTTTATGGCAAAACTGATAATTCAGCAGCTATTATATAGACTGGCCCTGTAGTTTCCTTTAATCGTTGGAAATTGCTAGGCAAGGTGCCACGGACCACCGGCCAGCCGAAAAGCAGGGTCCCCAGGAGGGGAATGACACAAGGTCACCTCGAGGGGTGACAACTCAAGCCAGCCTCGCCAGCCACCATGTCCCTGCCCGCCCGCTGTGCCCGGGGAACTCTACCTGCTTCCACAGCCGTTGCGGCTTGTTCCAGCATTTTGCCCCTGGCTGTGAAATGCTGCTTTGTTTCTGGCAGGGGCCATGAGGCAGAGCGAGGAGGTTTTATTTCTGCGTGTGTTTGCTTTCTGCCTCGTGCTTTCCTCGCCCGGCATCGCCGGCTGCTCCGCCGGATCCGGGGGTGCACGTCCCTGGGGGTGCCCCATCCCCTGCCAGCCAAGGGGGGGGATCCCAGCCCTGCTGGCTGTCCCCGGAGAGCGGGGAAGGGCTTTCCCCCTCCCAAAGGTTCAGGGGTGCTGGGCACGTTTCTCCAGTTATTACCCACATTTGCAAAGGCTCCTCCTTTCCCCATCGGCTACAGCCAGCGCCAGCGGCCTCAGGTGTTGCCGTCAGCTGGCAAACACCTCCTGCCTTCAGGTCCCCATCCCATCCCYGCTCCCAAACCAGCTCCGGTCCCGCCGCCGGCAGCCTGGCGTGGGCCCCGCGCACGCTGAAGGACAACCTCAGCAGCCAGGAAGGGAGAAGGAGGCTCCGCCAGAGCCAAGAAGTGGACATAAMCCCTGATGCTCCCGTCCTTCCACCTTTCCAGAGACAGACATGTCCCGTGTACCCCAGAGCGCCGGGGACAGCCGTGGCTCCGGACCGAAGGCACCGGGACGCCTCCAGCAGCATCGCGGCTCCCCTGCAATGTGGGGCTGGGGGGGAAAGCCGTGGGGCAGGGGGGAAAGCTGTGGGGTAAGGGGGGAAGCCATGGGGTAAGGGGGAGAAAGCTGTGGGGCAGGGGGGAAAGCCGTGGGGCAGGGGGGAAAGCCGTGGGGCAGGCAGCCCTTAGCCCTGCGCTGCCCACGAGCAGCACCCGCCTTTGGCCTCCTCCCTGCCCAAAAAAGAAAGGAGATGCAAAGCCTCTTTCTCCCTTTCCCTCCCTGTTATAGCAGCCTGAGCCAGGGAGGGGCCGTTAACCCTTCCCTGCCCGCAGACCCTGGCTGTAACCCCGGGCCGGCAGCAAGGGGACGGCGTGGGGACAGCTGGCACCGCCGTGCTGGTCCCCTCCCATTTCTTCCCTTCGCAGCCCCCGTCGCTACCCGGGGTATTGCTTGGCTGCTGCCGCGGTGATGAGGAAAAGCAGATGGTAAATAGACTCATTTTCCGAAGCAAGGTTAACCCGGAGACTAAGCAGCAGAGGGGCAAATGGAGCTGGAGGATCAGGGAGTGGGGGGGACGTGACGGGCAGGAGGAAGGTGCAATATGCCCTCAGCTGGAGGAGGGGAGCAGTCCGGGATCACCCCACCCGGCCGGCGTGATACCCTCCAACATGCCACCTGCCTCGTGTGGGGAGGCCTGGGCTGGCCCCAGCCCCAGTGACACGCAGGGACGCTGCCGGCGCTGCCACGGGCTCTGCTGGGTGACACTAAGTGGCCACTCAAGTGTCGTGCCTCAGTTTCCCGACTTGTACCCCAAGGCTAACCTCAGTTGTCAGCAGTGTCGGCAGCGACATGTCCCACGGCCAAAGTACAGTGAGAATCTCTGCAGAGAGATGTAAATCCAGGTCAAACACTTCTTCTTCATATCTTTTGGGGAGGTCAGGCGGTAATGGGCCCTGACCGCAGGACCCCAGCTGGCAGGGGGGCAGGAGCTCCGTCTCCGTCGCMAGCGCCAGGCGCTGCTTGATCGGAGCCAGCCCCCCCGGTCCTGCCCTGTGCCAGAGCATCCCGGTTTCATCCCCGGTGGGGTCTGTAAAATCCAGGGGTTTGCACGTGTGGACTCTGCTCAGCGTTTAGTCRGGTTTAAAATAGCTTCTCTGTCCTGCCCGCAGCCGAGCCTGGCCGGGTGGGCTGGGGTGGGAGGCGGCGAGCGGGGTGGTGGGAGGCAACGGGCTGCTGGAAGAGGGCAGCTGCCCGAGGGGCTTCATGAAATCCTCCCTCTGCATTAGTCGCCCTCGTGCCAGACCCAGCACAGCCCGTTACGGGCAGCGTGAGGGGCTGCGCCTTGCAAGGCTCGGCTTAAACTGCCCCAGCCAGCCTCCGAAGACCTCCCTTTTACTGAGTAGCAGGCAGTCGTGCTCGCAGCTCCTGGAGACTCTTCCTCCTCTCTTTGATAAACGTCTCAGGTGCCCGGGAAGCRGGGCGGCAGCCGCTGCTTCCCCAGTCCCTTAATTATGCACGATGAACACTTGAAAATCTGACCCGAGGTGGCTGTTGTTGAGTCATCCTCTGTTTAATCGCTTGCAAATATTACACTGTCTCACAGTGTGGGCTGTAAATTACCAGCAAATAAAGTGTGGAAGCTGCTTTACAGCTAATATATTGCTTCTTGGGAAAGTTTTGGATTAAACGAGTCTTTCTGCTGAGATAACAGCCCYTTCCCCGGGGATCAGGCTCTGGTGAGGGGCGCAGGGGGATGCGGAGTGGGGGGCTGGGCCGGGGGATGCTGCCCTCGCGCTGGACCATGCCTGCACCTTGCAGTGGGAAGAGCCACGGGGAGGGTAARACACGGAGGCACCCAGTCCAACTGCTGTGACAATGTTTGTGCCGCTTGCTGAGAGCCTCAGAAGTGCCAAGCACTATTTATCAATATTTCCCAATACCCTCCAAGGTGAGTCTTTCTGAAGACTTCAACATGAGGGTTCGTTAAGTGACTTCAAGTGAAAACGAAAAGAAAAAATAAAATCCGCTATTCAGCAGTACAGATTTCCCCGGAGGCTTCTGTTATTATCGTCTTCCCAGTTATGAGTGATTTATCCTTGATGTTCCTGGCTTGGCATACACTGCAAATGATTGCTCCCGTTGTGATCCAGCCCGTCTCGACGCCCGGGCAGAGGGATGCGGCCACCGCGGGTGCCAGCGTCCCTCTGCCTTCCCCGGCGGTCCCCAGGCGTCTGGGCTGTCCTGCCGCCCCAGCACGAGGCTGGGCCGTCACCCGTTGCTGATGGCTCTTGAGCTCCAGCCATAGATGATTAAAAATTGTTGCAGGAGATGCTGAGATTGGGATGAAGCTTGGAAGTCGCCGCTGTGGGTTGATGAAGCCTTTGGGGCAGCTTGGCTGGTGCCATGTGGATCTTCATGGCCAGGTTTGGTGGTGACCCGAGTCGGGCAGGACTTCTGCCACCAACCAGCCCCGTTAGGAAGGTCTCCAAGAACAAGACTGTTGAAACTGCCCCCAGATTTAACCTGATTTATTAATTCCCATCTCTGGACTCCAAGGTCCTCTGTCCGTCACCAAAATGCATCCGTCCCAGGGGAAGGAGGTGGCAGTTGTTTGGGAATCTGAGGAAAGGTGATGAAAAGCAGAAAATACCAGCAATGCTGCTGAGCCACCTTCCAAGAATAGATGGTGGCCAAGCAAAGGAAGAAAAAAGTGTCTCCCCTCCCTGCCTTAAGCTGTTTGGGTTTTTTCCAGGCACACGGTCAGATGAATTAGAGGGTTACGGAGAGGCCCGGGGCTGAGCCGCTGCCGGGGGAAAGTCCCGCCGGGGATTTGGCCCCGGCACCGGCTGGTGACGGCTCAGGACGCGGCAGGATCTCCAGTCACATTAAAATGACAGATTTCCAACCCATGGCAAGCACAAAAAGGTGCCTTGGGTGTGGTTTGTCCATGACTATCAGGAAATAAGATTTCACATCGTTTCTAGATCATTCTTTTAGTCATGCTGAAAGGAAATGGWACTCTTTGAAGCAAAGCGTCCCCCCCCAAGAAATACACGGTTATTTCAAGGTTTTATAACTTCCCGTAGGCCGTCAGAAAACAGGAGGCAAAATCAACAGCAGCCTCGCTCAAACGTACCCCAACCCACCCTGTCCCTCTGATTTCCTAGAAAAGGCGAACTAAGCGTTAAGAAGCGCTGCTGCTTTTCCCCAATCTTCCTCCGTAACTCCAAGACGAAGATAATTAATTGATGAAGGAGCCTCTTTCTATGAAGGCACTTACTCTACTTTGCAAAGAAATGCAAACCACAATTATCAGGTTTTTTCCTTGCAGCGTGTGGAACCCGCAAACGCTCAGCAATCCTCGGGGGCTGCTGCGCCGGGGGTGGATCATTTACAGGTGTTGAGCAGGGCTCAGTCCTTCAGGCATTTCACAGCAGCTGGTGGCACAAATGAGGATTTTTCGGAATCAGCCAGTGAGTTAAGCTACATTTCAACTCAAAGCATCACCCTGAGGCAGAAGGAGATGTGTCCACGGTCTGTCAGTCCCGGTGTCTCCATCACTGATGGCTTTAATAGTCCTGCAGGTTCCCCTCCTCCCCATCTGCCTCACCACGACTCGGATCGGCAAAGGAGAACCACAGTTCCTATGAAACACAGGTGGGAAATGAGATTTACATTTATATCATGGATGACGGMTAGAAAGGTTGTGGTAGTTTCCTCGGGGTGCCCGGCCGGGGTGTTCCCAGGGCTCGCCCAGCATCTCCTGCAGACTGGTCCCTGCCCGGCCGGGCACCCAGCTCACTCTTTGTTTGGAAAACACTACCCATCCCTTAGAAAAAGCCTGGGGCAGCCAGAAAGCCATTTCCTCCACCAGAAATACCTGGAAGAGAGCGGGGAGGAAGGAAGCTATAAAGCAGAGGAAGCTGTGAGGCGTTCAAAACCTTGGTATGCGATGCTCGGCAGCTGGAAAGGAATAAAAGAGTATCTGGTCTTTGTTCACCCCTGGAGCCACGGCTTTGGCAAAGATGAGCAAGAACAATAAAACTTCCACCAGTCCTAGGTTTGCCTTGATGAATGTTAAGGAGTTTCTCAACAAGAACTCTGAATAGTGTGAAAATAATAATGGAAAACATTTTTGCTKTCTCTAGGGAGGAAGATGCACATAAAGTGGTTTTTCCTGGCCGGGTYGTGCTGGCAGCAGCCCTGGGTGCAAATAGCTGCTGCACGGATTTCAGGAGCCACCCTTGGAGAAAGACTGGAAGGAAACGTGTCCTTCCCTCCTTCCCTCTCTCCTTCAGCTAATTTTGTATTTCTCTTTCTGGCTGTGCTGCAGAGAGTAATGAACGTGGGTGATTTGCCATCAGATAAATGGCATGCCATTAGCTGCCTGTTTAGAGACCATATTTCCTCTTTGTGATGAGAGCTCAATATCTTTCCAATGAGTTATTACTCGGAGATCTTCTAGACCTGGACTTTAAGTACCGAGCAATTACTACGCTGTAATTCCAGGGCTGCTCGCCTCCCTGCTAGACACAGTCTCTTAAGCCTCGTCAGGTTGACTGGAGGAAGYTTTTTTAATTTTAAAAGAATGGCTTAATGGCAGCTGTTTCAAGCAGCTCCCTTTCCCCTTCTTCTCCTTTTCCATCCAGCCTTTTCAGTCACCTGYGGCCATCTCCTCGCCTGCCCAGCAGTGCTGGGTGGTGATGGAGAGGGTCCCTGGGGCCACCAGGGTTGGCCCCGCAACAGGACTGTATTGGAAAGAAGAGAAAAGTGGCCAAAAGCTTGTACCTACACATGCATTAAACCGTGGCAGTGCTGCCCCGTTATGCCCAAGCTCTCCCGGGGGGGTGGCACAGCCGCACGCCCCAGCCCGGCATCTCCCGGGGCTGCAGCCCATCGCTAACCCTGCTCCCACCTCGCCTGCTGGGTACCTCCACCACCGCCAGCTCCACGGCCTCGGGCACACTCCTCCCTGCTCCAGGGCCGTCTCCCTCTTTGCAAAGCAGGAAGAAAAGCCCTCCCCCCCGCTTTGGGAAAAGCCCTTTGCCCCGGGACACGAGTCCGGAGCCACGTTTGCATCTTTAATACAAGSGATTATTGCGCTCCAAGCTCCCAGTCGAGGCCGGAGCTCAGTGTGGCAGCTCCAGCGGTGGTTTTGTCTTTAAACCTCATTTTTGGGAGAGTATCAGCATGTCCTGGCCTTTTCTGTATCTCAAAGGAGTAGTGGGTGATGTTGGGGGCCACATYCGGAGCTGTTTGAACAAAAGGTTCCCCAGATATGCCCATTTTCCCCTCCTAAAAATGAATTACAAAAGTAATAGGTGCTTCTTCAGGCYCTGCACGGAGCTGGGGTTGAGCCCGGCTCTTGTCTGACATGATCGTGGCGTGGGTTGGAGGGAAGTGCTGCCGTTGTGAGAAACAGGTGCTCTAAAACCGAAGGAAAAGCCCCAAAATCTTGCAAAGAGGCTGAGCCAGCCCTCTTGCTCCCAACACGGCCAAGCCCAGCAGTAACGCTGCTTCCCTCAGGGGCTGGGGGCCGAGGGGAGATGATGTCCCTGGAAGCATCGTCCCTTTTAGCGAGCACCAGCAGCTCCTCTGCCTGCAAACCTGCGCAATGCCTGCCAGAGATTTACTCCCCAAAAGCGCATTTCTTTTTTATTAAAGAATACAGCAACAACAAGCAGAAAACTCGGGGCTAAAGCCGTGAATGCAGAGTTCACGGTGCCTGGGGCATCTCGTGCATTTTTAAACGTCTCAACATGSAGAAGTGGAAAACGTGCCCCAGGGCCGTCCGGCCGCCCGCTCCACCCCTGCTCCGGGCACCTCCGCTTCCCCCCAGCCCCGGGGCACCCGGCTCCGCGCTGGGTCCCCGGCAGCCCGGGCGGTGGGACGGGACCGGGGGCAGCGGGACGGGATCAGTGAGATGGGAGCAGCAGGGATGGGATGCAGCGGGATGGGGTCAGCAGGATGGGATGCATGGGATGGGATCAGTGCGATGGGATGCAGCAGGATGGGATTAGCAGGATGGCATCAGTGAGATGGGATGCAGCAGGATGGGATCAGTGAGATGGGAGCAGCAGGGATGGGATGCAGTGGGATGGGGTCAGCAGGGTGGGATGCAGTGGGATGGGGTCAGTGCAATGGGATGCAGCGGGATGGGGTCAGTGCGATGGGATGCAGCGGGGTAGGATCCAGCAGGATGGGGTCAGCAGGGTGGGATGCAGTGGGATGGGATCAGTGGGATGGGATCGGCGGGATGGGATAAGTGGGATGGCATCAGTGAGATGGAATGCAGCAGGATGGGATCAGTGGGATGGGATGCATGTGGGATGGGATGCAGCAGGATGGGATCAGTGGGATGGGATGCAGTGGGATGGGATGCAGTGGGATGGGATGCAGCAGGATGGGATCAGCAGGATGGGATGCATGGGATGGGATCAGTGGGATGGGATCAGTGGGATGGGATCAGCGGGATGGGATGCAGCAGGATGGGATGCAGCGGGACACGACACAGCCGAACGGGAGGAAGTGGGATGGACGCAGCAGGACGGGGCGCAGGGGACGGGGTGCAGCAAGCCATGGAGCAGCAGAGGCCGAGCACCCGGGGGTGCCCCCCACCCTGCTGGGAGCCGCTTCAGGAGCAGGGCCCAGCTCTCGCAGCAGCCCCAAGCACTAACTCTCAGCAAACAGGTTATTCATTAAAGAAGAACATTCCTGATCAGCAATTAAACACCTCGGGTGGAAGGATGGATGGATGGATGGATGGATGGATGGATGGACGGACGGACGGATGGATGGATGGACAGATGGACGGATGGGTGATGAGCACCAGGAACCCCCTGATTGACCAGGGCAACTGCTCTCTTACAGGAGAAATAGTAAAACGGAGCTAGCCAGGAAACCTGCTTTTTTTCCTCTTTTTTTTAGCAGTTCTTCTTCCTTTTGACATCACTGCACCTTCAGGGCTTGGAAAGTCTCCCAACAGGCTCACAAAGGCGTCGTGTGCCCGAGGGGCTCGTGGGGTGACCCTGGSTGCTCTTGGCTGGAGAGCTGCTTGTTTGAATTGAAACCTCTTTCTGTTCTTCCCATGACTCTATTCCCACTATCAGATGCAGGGAAAGCACCCTGTCCTGGGACAAGCCTGGCAAGGTGTCCCACGCCACGGGCAGCTTTGGCTCTCCCTTTCCCTCCTCTAGAAAAAAATAGGATTATTCTTTGCAGCATTGGGGTTTTTTTGAATGACCAAGTAACGGAACAAAGCTACGGGAGATATTTCAGCCTTCCAAACTGCTGACGTTGAAATGTATCCAGGAGACCAGGCTAATACTGGGAGTATTTTAAATAGATCAAATAATGATTGCTTTGCAAAGCCAGATTTTTATGTCTCAGGCCTCGGGCAGGTAGAGTTCAAGTGCGTTTCAATAGTATATTAATAGTATATTAATGAAGTCCGCATACGCCGCTTGCAGTCTTCAAARGCACTCTTGTTTTTGAATTGTAATTGTCCACTGAGAAATGACAAAACAAACAGCAATTGCACTAGAAAAGGGATTTTAAAAAAATTATGCCAGTGGGACTGCAGCTCATAAAACAGCGTTAGTGATATATACACATTAAACTGTTGCCAATTGCTGGAGAATTGAAAGCACAGAAGTGCCTTGTTTTCATGTTTTCTTTCTTTTCCCTTTTTTTATTATTAAATTTTTGCAGTGAGAGCGATGCCCAGGGATGAAGGCAGATGGTGCATCTGCCGCCAGACCCACGAGGAGCTCCCAAAACATCCCGGGCTGAGATGGGGACCAGGGCTGCTCCTCCAGCATCCCTGAGCTCCCAGGAGTCGCGGTCCCTGGAAATGCCAAATAATTCCCCCGCACCCAAGGTGCCCGGGGCGGCCGCGGCGCCGGGAGCTCCCTTCCAGCACCGCTGCCCCGGGGCGAAGGTGCAGGACCTGCCCTGGAAACTGGTCCAGCCTCTCCAGAAAGACGAGAGCTTACCCACCCAGAGGACACTTGTATTAGCATCATGCCAATAATTCGTGATTTTTATTAGGGTGACGCTGTCCCTCTTTATGTGCAATCTGCAGAATTCTTTTCCACGAGATAATATAACCCAGAAAACTGTCGGTAACAACACGGGGCCATTTATTTTGTGTGGCATTGTTGAAGTGAAGACACCAGCCAGGCAGTGGTGGGCAATTACTGTCAGCTCCTACCTGCAAGTAGGAAAAACTCCCCTTCCTAGGAAGGAGAAAGAGAAGTTATGGACTGGACTCGGTGCTGCGGCAAGGCTAATAATAATAATAATAATAATAATTTCTGTGTCTGGAAAGATTAGGGGCTGAAGTGCTCTCTGCCTGCTCCGCCGTGTTGGGTTTCCACCTTTATTTTTGGAGCGTTTCTAGTTTCAGATTGGTTTCTCTTTACCTTAAGTACTCTATTTTTAATAGAGAAGTGTATTGTTGAGACCTCACCTACTGTAATTTAAGTAGCTTGTATAAAAATGTTAAGCAGCACGCGGCTGCTGTCAGCTCTATAAAGAAGCTCTAAAACCACTGAAGCATTCGAAGGCTCTGGCTGAAGGGCCGGATCCAGCGCCCGCCAGCATCGCTGCCCTCCGAAAGTGCAGGCAAAATAAATACCTCTCTGCATTGACATTTTCCACTAATTTAGTCATTACAAAGCTGGGGAATTTGGGATGAGAAAAAACGGAAAAGCTCATTTGCCTTTTCCAGCCTGTGAATAGAGCCTAAAAGTAATATATTAATTTTAAAACCATAAAGAATATGAAAATCAGGAACAAAGCGCTCAGCTCCCTCATTGCAGATAGTACTTATCTTGTTTAGGATATCAGTTTTAAATACATGCTCAGATAAGCTTATTTTTTCGTCTGTAGCTAGCACATTTTAAAAGGTTTTATTTAACTAATAAAAACCATTTTTGATGCTGGTTTTTGGGCATCTTAAATTGAAAACCAATTTCCATCTGAATAGACCATGGCACACATTGTGAGTCCACAATTAATGATCATCTCATAAAAAAGAAATGCATCGTTCCCTATATTATAACATAATAAAATGCAAACACGAAGAAGTGCCATAAATACACATTAAGCTACATAACTGCTTGCATAACCTCGCATACATAAAGTGTTTGCTTCTGTTTAGCAAAAAAAGGAGTTGTAGAAGAAGTAAACCTGCAGATTAGTCGTTACCAACCAAGAAGAATCGAGTCAAGAAAATAAATAAAAGGTACAAATGAGAAACAAGATTAAAGCTGATCATTTAAACCAAGCTTTGCTAATTTAAATCATGATTAAAATGGGTGGCTGAAATCAATCGTCTCCGAAGTCGTCAGCGTTGAAGCTCCTTCCACCCCGGGAAGGGCTGGGGGCAGCCCGGCGTGCCGGGGACGCGCTGGGACGCGCTGGGACGCGCTGGGATGGTGGCAGGGGATCCGCCGAGTCTCACCCTGCCCGCGGCTGTCGGGCTGGTGCTGAGCTCTCAGGGATTAAAAAAAACTAAACCCCAAGTGCCAAGAGCTGCCCAGGGTGGTTGAATCCTGCCCAGGCCTGGCTCCGCCARGCGCCGCGGGCTTGGGAAGACGCTTGTTCCGCGGTTGTTCCCGACTGCGTGGGTCGGGAGAGCCACAGCCAGGGAGTCGGGGAAAGCCGGGGGTGTGAGAAAAGGAGCCGTGAGGTGGTTGCTGCTGGGTTTTGATGCACATCCTGCGGTGTTCGGGAAACGATGGGTGGCCCAGCGCCACGGAGTGGGGAGATGGGGTCCCAGCAGCCACCGAATCCCTCCCCCCCCCCAAGTTTTCTATGAGTAGGGGGTGCAAGTTTTACAGGAAAGCATTAGCGGACCCTCCCAGGCAGGCGTCCCACRAGCCGGACGGGTGAGAAGGGGCAGCGGGTGCGTGCCAGCCCCGCGGCAGCCCACCCAGCCCACCTCGACGGGAGACGGGAGCCGCCTCGCCGCTGCCGCCGCTGCCACCGCTGCGGGGAGCCCGGGGACGCGCTGGGTCCGCAAAGCCCCACGGCAGCACCCACCCCAGGACCCCCCCACGCGTGGCCGTGCCACCGGCTGTGGGCTTCCCACGGCTGGGGGGCAGCGAGGGCTTCACCTCCCCCCGTGCCGGGCTCCCGCGGCCCCTCGCACTGCTCTCGAGGACGCGTAGTCTGCTTGGAGTGGATGGGAGATGTCTGGGGAGCGGGGTTGGGATTTTAGCCGGGCCTGGGGCAGCCCAGGGGACGTGCGGGGACATGGTGGTGCAGCTTCCCGCTGGCTACGGGCAGCATCCCRGGAAGATATTGAGTTCGGAGAAAATACAGTTCCTCCCTGGCATCTCTTGCTCTGACTCACTTCCAAAGCGCACCCCCGCTCCCGAGCAAACCAGGCCATCTCTCTTCCATAGGAAAGAGCGAGGCTCAGCACGCCGTAGCAATCATCTGTCGTTTTCTATTCCACTGCTCAGCGAGGAGCCTCCGGGGATGGCGGGGAAGGAAAGGGACCTCAAAATAGCGGCAGACTTTCTGTGCAGCTGGAGAAGCTTTCCGGAACAAAGAAAAACCTGGAATAGAGYAAACATTCCCCTTCCCCATTCCTACCCCAGGAAAAGGGCTTGGGTGCAGCAGCACGAAGCACCCTGTGTGTTTACACGGCTGGGAACAACTAGCCGTGGAAGAGGTGGGAGGCTTCAAAGGGGCACCTACCATCATCAGCCAGCTGGGACACCCCAGGGCTGGGGCTCCCCAGCACATTTTTCTTTGGAAGTTGGGTTCGCTCCGGCTCCCCTACCAACACGTTGCGCAGCCTCGTGTCTTGGCATCAAGAACTGCTCCATCCATGGAACAGGCACCTCGGCAGGGGACCGCTGTGCCCTGAGACCAAAAAGGGCATTGGCAGAGTGCTGGGGCTGAAGGAGAGGCAATCCCAGAGCATGTCACCCAGGGGCTCCCTCCGAGCCCTTGCCAGAGAGAGAAATGCCGAAAATGGCACCGTCTCCTCTGGGAGGAGCACCCAGATGCCAACGGCCGGGTTGGCTCCCGGAGATGAGCATCGGCTGTACACGGCTGGCACAGGAGGAGCACACCAGGCTGCACCACCTCAGACCCTCCCTGCCTTGGGACCGCAGGAGGGACAGGGCCACCCATCCCCGCGGGAGCCACCGGCACCCAAGGGTGCTGTGCTGGCTGCCGGGGCGCAGGAGGGGCAGCAAAGGCACGGCCGGTTTGGAGCCCCCATCTGAAGCCCRTTGCCTGCAGATGGGACCACGCCGAGCTGCGCCTGCCCGGACCCCGCTGTCGGTCCCCTGCCATGCCTCCAAAATGAGACCTGAGCATCTGAGCTTCATCCTCCATCAAACACTGCAGGCCTTCATCCCCTCTCCCCATCATCCTCCTGCCCCCAGAAGAGAGAGGAGATGCCTCAAGCCAGCACGGGGGAAGCTGCCCTGTAGCCGGGGCTGCGGGAGCTGCTCTTTGCTGGGGATGGGACGACGGAAGGACCAGGACAGTGTAATTCCTTCTGCTGGAGAGATTGGGAGGGGTGAGAGGCACCTTTGCACCACCCAACCTTGAGAAGGGCTCAGCCCCAGGAGGGTGCAGACCCCGCAGCCCGTTCCCTGCCCGAGGAGCCGGCAGCAGGAGCCGAGCTGCCGCGATTTTTGGTGCCTGCCTGACTTGAGCTCTGGCCACTTTCCAGCTCAGTAATTTCCGAGTTCTTACCACCGCCTTGTTAAACCAAACTAGGCGTAAGCTGAAAGCAAGCCGTGGCAAGGAAAATGTTTGCAAAGCACCAGCACCAGATGTCCCAGGTCCCGGGTGAGCCTTGTCTACCGTAAAAAGCACCAGCTCGAGGCTTTCTATGTCTCGCCAAAAAACRAGCGCTGAGGCTAAGCTCGGGCCTCGCGCTGCCAAGGGGTATAAATTGGCACCTATTAGCCATCCTCAGAATAACTCTAACTTGTTTGACATAATGAGGTGATTAAATCAGCATGAGAAATTCTGCTTCTTGAAGCCAACAGGACACGGCGAGATAAATTGCATTTCAAATCTCAGCACAATTAGGGAAAGGACGGAGCGCGGTTTGGGGAGGGGGACGTCTGCGTGGGCTTCACTGAGCTTGCTGTGCCGTGCCAGCAGCTCCGGGCTGGGGAACAGGGGAGTCTGCATCGACCCACAGCCCTGCCTGCTTTGTTAGTGCTGGGAAAACACAAAGATTGCCCAATATGCCTGATTTCACCCATTTTTCAGCCCGAGGGCATGTGAGGACACAGCTGCAATGGGTGCCAGCTCTAGTCAAGGACCTGCCACCATCGCTGGTTGAAGCTGGTGTTAACCCAGACGGCCTCCCCTGGGACGGCCGCTGCTAGCAAAGAGCGTTTCGGCAAAGAGTTTGCTTTTGSTTTACCAGATAGGGGAAAATGAGCCGGGTCGGGCAGTGAATGGAGTTTGCCCTGTTGGGGAGGAGCACCCGAGCAGCGTCTCGGGTTGGTGTCCTCACTGCTGGAGCCGACGAGCATCTCCACACCAGCAGGAGAGGATCAGCAAACATGAACACACGGGTGAGAGCTCCAGAAATCAACCTTCTGCCAACACTAGCTGACCCRGGAGCTCCCTAAGATCCCAGGGGACCTCTCAGACATCCCAGCCCTGTGCTGCTTTGGGAGACCTCCGGGTCCCCACCTCGGCATGGATCTGCAGAGCTCCACCAAGCCATCCGCCTCCAGSCCCTGTACAGACGTTTCCAGCAGATTTTCAATGACCTTCAAAGGGTTGCCTCYGCTTGGCCGTCTCTCGTCTCTGATGATTTGGTGCCTCTCCGGTTCCTGTCATGCAAATAGAGGGATGGTAAATCTTYGGCCAGCAGTAATTCACATCTAGACATCACAGGGACTGAAGATAATGAAGGTTTTTGGAATCCAATAGTCCCTAAACCCTTTCAGGTGCTGCCTTTGCCTTTCTGTCTTCATGCTTCAGGGACAAATCATTCCTTACAATCTGTGTTCCCGGGCCCTTTCTCCTGAACTCTGGAGAAGAATTTCAGTTAGGTCTAGCACARCGGATGGTCATTTGTCATAAAATTATTTTTGTTCATTTATCTCCATTTTGCCTTTTCAAGTCCTTTTCTTGCGTGCTACTTCGGCCAAATTCCCAATTCCCTGAATTTATTATCACTATAAAACRGTTGCCTGCTCCACAGCATGACCTAGACGCGCACCCCACCGCGATGCTTTAGAGGCCTTCGTCTGTTCCTATGGCAACTGGAAAAAGAGGCAAGCACCAGCCAGCGCGGGGACGGATCCTGCCGGGATGCTGACACCCCTCCCAGCTGGGAGGCTGCGAGGAGGCCAGAAGAACATGGGGGGATACGCAACGCTGGGAGGAGGGGGGCAGGAACACACCTTCCTGGTGTCTTCTGCTCCCTGGGGACCACGTAGCAGCTCCGTGGGGGGTCCGTGTGTGGCCAGGAGGACGCAGCTCCGCTGGGATGCCGGATGGGGGGTCGGTGCTTTGCTTGTCGCAGAGGGGCTTGGCGGGCTGTGCTTGAAGCTGGGGTGGGATGGAGACAACAGGCACTCGGCGGGATGTGGATTTAACCACGGGGACGTGGATATCAGCCCCAGGTCAGCCGGGTACCCGCAGCGCTGCCCGTCCATCAAAGCCCACCCGCTGCCCGAGGGAGCGCAGCCGGGGCGGTGCAGGGACCTCGGGCCCCTCGGTGACATCCAGCCGGGTGGCACAAATCCTGGGCCCGGCTGGGCTGGTCTCGCTCCGGTTTCTTACTCTGTTTGTCCTCCAAGTAAAACACCTTGCACAAACCCTCTCTCTCCACATCAGCTGTCTTTGCAACAAAAAGCTGCTTCTGCAAAATCTACTGCCTTTAACCTGTGGCTAGACATTAACGCCTTTACTTTCATTTACTGATGTTATTCTCTTTTAATTCTTTATTAATCAATTCCCACAACAGCCACGCCATCAGTTTGCCCGGGATCGAAGTGGAGCTGACAGGCCTGTAATTATCCAGGTCATCTCATTTACCCTTTTTAAACGTTGGCAGGGATCTCACCTGGGAAATCAGCGGCGCAGATTCAGCTCTTGCTTTTGACACAGCYGCGATTTTGTTTTTCCTCCTGTGACGGGTCCGTGCCCCAGGTTGGGGATCCTGCGGGGGTTGCCTGACCAGCACCTTGCGTACAGCCACAGGCACCGTCCCTGTCTCCCGTAGCATCCCAGCTTTCATTAAAAGCAGGGAAAACAGCACAGAAGGGCCCCTCATCCTCGCTGCAGCGCGGGGACCGGCGCCTCGGCTGCTTGCGGAGCGTGAGCTGGGCTCTGGGTGTGACAGTTCCCAGGTGTCACCCCCATATCCACTGTGTTTCCCTGGTCTGGGGGCTGCCAGTCCCCTCCATCACGCAGCAGGGTGCTTTTCCCCCATCCCCCAGTTTGAAAACAAATGTTCAAAACTAAAGTAAATGAAACTAGAGCCGGTGCTGGCCTTGCCCCGGGGGGAAAATTGGGTTATTTTCTTCTGGAAGTAACCCAAGGGGGCTACAGATTTCCCCATCGTGTCCCCGTGCGGGTCGGGCTGACAGCGCAGGCGAGCATCCCGCAGAGCTGCCCGCGGCCGCGGGGCTCGGCGGGACTCGCCGCGGAGCGGGGGGGAGCCCTCGGGTGCCCCCTTCCCTGCCGAGGGCCGCGGTGCCGGGGCCAGAAGCTGCCCCCSCAAGGACTCCCGGCTGCTCTTCGGCCCAGGCTGAGCTTCCCCCCGTCAGGCAAAATACCGTGAAGCTGCGACAGCCTCAAAGAAAATGAAAAAAAGAACATTCGCAGGCAGCAAACATTCATATTAGGGCTCCTCCAGCAGATAACTTATAGCCACCCATAAAAGCTACGTGCAGCATGTCTTCCAAGGCCAGGCTGCTTTTAACACCCATCAAAAGACACTGGAAAAAAGTGAAGGGGGACGAACAAAAGCAGCCGCGCTACGGCGAAGCGCCCTGGCTGCATCGCACGGGAGGCAGCGCGTTTACAYGCACCTCTCGCCTTTGATCCGGCGCTCCTCGTTTCTGATTTTACACTTAGGAAGGATGCTGCTCATCCAGGGAGTGCCTTGAGYGACCGGCCGAGCCCCGCGGGTTCCCGCTGCAGACGGTGCGAAGCACTGGAGAGACGGATGGGAAATAGCTTCTCCTCCGTCTGCAGCCCCGCGGTCACGACCCCCTGGCAGGAGGGACGGGCAGAAAAGCCCTCGCTCGCTGCCATCTGGCAGCCGGAGCCCGGGGAGCCGGGGCTAGAGGGGAGGGAGAAAATAGCTTTTCTGTTTACYCGGTTGTAGGAAGGAGGAGAAGGTTAAACCGGGACTAAGAGCCAGTTTGCAAGCCTGGCAGGGAGCACAGAGCCACATTCGCCACTTCTGTTCACTGCTGCAAGAGCTTCCCCCTGAAAGCAGATGAAAATATGGGGGGTTTTGGTGCTGGGATGCACTGGGAGCCAGAGCAGGCATCACCAGGTTTCATCCAACGTTGATCAAAACCCCTCCAGGAATCATAGAATCATAGAATCATAGAATCATTAAGGTTGGAAAAGACCTTTAAGATCATCGAGTCCAACCATCAACCCAGTACCCATGCCCAATAAACCAAGTCCCRAAGCACCTCATCCACACGTTTTTTGAACACCTCCAGGGATGGTGACTCCACCACTTCCCTGGGCAGCTTTACACCAAAGGATTTGTCTGGGATTGCTGCTCGGCAGCGGAGGGGTTTGGTGTGAGCAAAGGCGCTGCGGGGAGGACACCAAGGGATGAAAAACCGCCGCATTTGAACGCCCAAGGCTGGCGGGGGCTCGCTGGCATTTCCCGCTAGCTGCTGCTCTGTAATCCCGGTTGTGCTTCCCAGCCTCCCAGCGGGTCGCAAGCTGGGGGCCAAAAGCACGAAGCAAAAGGGCAGCGTGCTGCGTGGRGGAGGTGGTCCGAGCCCAAGGGATGCTCTGCAGGGCTCGGCACCGCGGGGAGAGSAGCAAACCCCACGGCAGCGTTTGCCAGCCAGGAAAGCGCGCAAAAGGGTGACGGCCTCCCGGCAAGTGCTTGCGTGCGAGTTGCAGAGCAAGCGTCGCTGYGAGGCCCTCGCAGAGGAGGCTCAGCCCTGCTCCAAGGAGGCTGAAATTTGGGTCAAGGAAGGGATCGAGTCAACCATCTTCCTTCCCTCCAGCTGAAGGCCCGTTTGCAGGGTCCCCGGGCACGGGAAGGGACGCTTGCTCCAGGGCAGCCTGGGGGACATCATGGGGGCTGCTCCCGTCCAACACATCGAGCTCCAGACGAGCAGACCTGGGGAGCCCGCAGCCAGCTGGCAGGCGAGCGGCACGGCTCCAGCACTGCCGGCGACACCGACGTTTCCCACCGACATTCCTGAACGTGACATTTCTGCCCATGCCCAGGCTACTTCACTTTTCATCCCTCCTGGCTGCGAGCTGCTCCGCTCCTTCTGTTGTACAAAGGATGTACGAAGTTTACAGACTGATCTTGTTGTTTCCATCGTCACAGCTCACGCGTACCTCTCCTTTCCATCCGTACATCTCCGCTCCTTTCCAACCGACCTTGGGCTCCTCTTCCTATTTACTGCCTGCCCCGTCCTTTGGGGAACCACAGCCAGGAGGATGTGCTCCTCCAGCTGAGACCCACCACCGACACGGAGAGGACGGACACCGAGTGCTTTCTGAGCGTGGCAGGCAGCGCTTCCACGTGTCCCTATTTCTGGCACGATAAACTCCGGCACATTATAAGGAGGGAGCCCGCTGCTGTCTGAAAGGCTTTTAAAAAGCTTTGTTCGATACATGCTTGGTTGTTAAAAAGCCTGGCATTGATTCTCTTTGCACATCCCCACCCTCCCATCCCTCCCCGGCCCCCCAAACCCACCGCTTCTCCAGYGCTAGGGTCCCTTTGTGTGGCAGAAACGTCTTTTGAGCACACCTAAAGCTGCTTGTTAACCAGAAGGGAGATACAAAGAGCACAAACTACTCACTGGGATATTACGGCTCGYGTGTGCTGCTTGTGTGCAAGCCCCATCGCTACCCAGCAAACTTCTCAGGAATTCAATAGCGCCGAGGATTTAATAGCTGCGGGGATGAAGCTGTGAAAAATAAATGGGCTTTGTTTGGTAGCTTCCTGCCACTTGTGGAAAACAAAGTGGTTTCAAACGCTGGGACTTTAAAGCTGGGTATTTTTAAAATAAAAGAAAAATCGAAGGAGATTTCCAGCTGACATCTGAGCGGTGAGATGAGCTTGTTTGGGAAGCGTTGGGGAAGGAGCTGGAGGCTTTAGAAACGCTCGTCCCTTCTTCCCTCCCGTGAAAGCATTAGGACAAACCGAAAGAGCCTTCAGCCTCACGGGGTCTGCATCGCACCGCCTCGCTGCTCAGCACTGCGGTGGCCTTGGGTGGGAAACCCCAGGGGTGCCGGGAGGGGAGATTCCTTGCAGGAGCAGAGGTGTGGGTGCCATGGGGTGAGCATCAGCCCCGCTCGCCCCATGCCGACRAGCCTGCGACCCACGGCAGGCAGCCTGCAAAGCGAAAGCCGCTCACCCGTGGAAATGCAGCCCAGCAGCTGGACGAAGCATTTCCCTTATTTACAGCAACTTTCCAGGACCCCAGGTCTGAATTGAAAGCGTTTGCTCACTTTTCGAGAACATATTTAGTCCTCTACAGAGAAACGCGCAGCATCTCCATAAATTTCAGCCATGACCAGAGGGCAGCAGGATCAGAGAAAATGCCCTGACCACGAATCCATCAATCTCTGCAGGAAAGAATCAATTTTTATGTGCTTGTAGCTGTGGGGATTATTGTTGACCTTGTGAAATCATAAATAGAAGGTACTTTTGGCACAGTCCCTGCTTTAATCTGGCTTATTTTTCTCTTCCTCTCTCCCCCACCTCCCCATTTTTGGAAGGTAGCTGCCTACTTTGCAGGCAGCCTACTTAGAGCATCCTCRCTTGGAAATAGGCACGCACCGTTTTTTGCTAAAGGCAGAAGAGCTCCTCCATGCTCCCGGGCTCCGTCTCCGGCCGGGGGAAGCACCCAGCCCGGGCTCGGGTTAGCATCGGCAGGGCACGGCCACGGCGGGCGAGCGCGGAGCTGCTGCAGCCTGCGAGGTGCGTCCAAAGTCCTCACCACACTCATTTAACAAATTCTTACGGCTATGCTTTTTTCACCATGCACCCAAAGGCATCATGTTCCCAGGTCAAACTGTGCTGTTTAGTTGTAGAGGGCCAAATAAAGTGTATATATCCATAACAAATGAGCTCAGAGTTTAAGTCATTGCCGTCTTGAAGACACCTGCAACACCAAATTTTGCTCTGAATATGCCCTCAACCCCCTTTTATGGGCTCTTGAAATGCCTGCGTGCATGGGTGCACTTCTGCAGAAGCACAACCCTCCAAGAACCCATTTGGAAACAGGATCAGGAATCTAAAGTTTTTGCAACAATCTTCCCCCTGCTCTCCCCCCTCCCAAGCCCTCCCGCAGGGAGAGCTACGGGTTTCCTCCTACAGCGGTGCCGGTGGGTGTTACAGCATCTTACACCAAAAGTGCCTGAACAGAAGTCCATGAAGAAACCCCCCCTTGTCTTTGGTTTTACCAATGGCACCCTGAAGCAGCAGCATGGGATGTTCTAAGAGCTGGTCCAGCCTTGGATGGGTGCCTGGTACTCCCGGAGCTTCGTTAGACAGACAGACAGACAGACACTGAGACTGCCCATCTTGTTCCCTGGGCCATTTTCTTTGCCTGGCCAGCTAAGGAAACCGTAGGGATGCTTTTATATTTGGTAGGTTACAAAGCTGCTAAGCTTTGAGAAGGACACGAGTGAAGAACTAATACAAATTGAAAATGCTTTTTTCTTCCCCACGCCTTTGGAGCMGCCCTACCAGCTCGCTTCACGCCGGCTCTCGCTTGGCCCAAAGCCCCGGTGTCAGCACCGCGGGGCAAGGAGCAGCCAGGCAGCGCAGGGTCCTCCCCTCTGACGGACCCGTTTTGCCTCGTCATTAATCATCCATCTAAGGAAGCAGCAAATATTTTTCCGCATTATGCTTCAGCAGAAAAAAAAAATAAWATAATATTTTGATAGAAGAAGTTCTAACACCYCAAAACAGCAGCTAAACCAAACCTCTTGCCTCCTCCCAGCTGCCCAGGCTCTGGACAGGGCAGCTGTGGATTTGGGGAGACACCCCCCATGCCATGAGCATCGCCTGTCACCCCATTTCYCTCTCCTGGGGTTTTTTGTTGGTCAGAAGGTGGGTGCTGCTCACGCTCCCCTTGAGCAGGCCCTGACGTGACTGCGCTGTTCGGGGCGTCCYACCCCAAGAGCTACGGAGAAGGAGGGTCAGGAGGGTCCCGGAGAGAGGGTTTCACAGCGCTTCCCTTTTGCCGTTGCCTCTTGGCAGGCAGAAGCAGGCAGCGCTGGGAGCATCTTCCTTCGGCTCCCTGCAAGCCAGCATCGCCTGGATCTGGCACTTCTCCGGCCTGAACCTGATCTTTCGTTTTCTCCCCCCATAATAAACCAACAAACATACCATTCCCCCCTGCAGCTTTTGGCCCCCAGCACCTTTGCAGACCCCATCCTGAGCTCGGCGCTTTCTGCAAGGCAGTAACACGCTATTCCCTCATCCACATTTGTAATAAAAATAGGGCTCAGACCTTCACGGGTTTTAAAGAGAACGAGAGCGGGGTCTGACCCTGGCAAAGGACGGGAGCGGTGCTGGGCTGCGGCTCCCTGCGCCCGGGCTGCCCCGCTCGCGGGCAAACTGCCCCGCTGCTAAGGGAAGGCAGCGCGGTGCCCCGCAGAATGCGCTGAAATGAATGAACAAAATGCAAGGCAGCCAGCACGAGCAGCACTTTAATCAGGTCAGATGAAAAATTAAGTTTACGAAAAAATAATCCCAGACTCAAATCTAGTTTCTCCCATCGACGGTTCATGAGCCGCTCAGCTCTGGAGAATGAGGAAGAGGAGAGGACGAGGGCTCTGCAGAGCATGAAGAGACCCGTCGGGGTCCTGCTCCCCTCTGCCCAGCACAGRACCAGCTCCTGGCGCACGTCCTGGGGGGGATGTTCAGTGCCGGGCTTTGTCTGAGCAAACCCACCTGCGACCATCACAGCCAGTCCTCTCCCGTGGGCACCACGAGCATCCCACAACCAGGCTTTAAACCCAGAATTGCCCTTTGCCAGATGCAGGAGCGGCCCCGAGCAGTACCCCTGCTTGGGCACCGGATTGCGCCGACCCAAGAGCTCATCCACCCCTGGGCATCCAAGCACCGGAGCTATCGCAATTGCTCCCGTAGCTCTCCCCACCTCCAGCCCCCGCAGCTGGTAGGAGCCCTGGACGATCAGCAAGATTCATTCACCATCATCATTAACTCACGGCCGCTCTCAGAAGACGGGGAGGACCGYGGCACGCCAAGCCAGCGGGTGGCACGGGTCCCTCGGCCGAATGCCAGGAGCGCAGCGCCAGCCAGCACTGCTCCTTCTCCGCATGCACGGCCCAGCGTTGCCTCTTCCTTCTTCGCCAGCACCCAACCAATTAACTAAATAAACAAGCAATTAACCCGGCGTTGGCCTCTCCAGCACCCTGCTAGCGATCCTCCCTCGAATGAAAGCTAACAGATTTCCCTGACGCTCCAGACAGCTTGAGGGCATGAAATCAGCCATAATTTTTCATCCTCTGCCCCCCCCAGCACCCCGTCTGCTCTGCGRTTCCCAGCCCCTCCAGCCTCCCGCCCTTGCCGAAACGCGCCCGGCGGATGCCTTTTAAGAGCAATCGGTCCCAAAGAGCTTTGCTTGGCCCAGCAYCTCCCAGCCGCTGGGCCCGGGAAGATGCGCAGATGCAGGTGCCTGCGGCTGCGCCCCAAAAGCCGGCCGAGCCCCTGCGGCACGTGCGGGGCTGCACGGGTGGCCCTCGGCACCCCCGGGGGCTGAGCACCCCCAGGGCAGCGCCAGGTCCCTCTTCAGCCAAATTTGTCAGCTTTTCAGCAGTCCCTGTCCCCAGTCCTATAGCTCAACCCAGTTGTCTGGACGCCTGCCCCATCCCCRGCACACCTCCGGCTCGCCCATCGCTAGTGGCGTCAGGGCAGAGCCGGGGTCCTCGGTTCCTCCCGCACGTGGGRCCACGCCGCAGCCTCCCACCGAAACGCCTCGCCCGCTCCCCGGAGCATCGCAGCCGCCTTACTGCTCGGGGACGAGCTGCAAGGCTGGGCCGGGCTTCCCAACGCACATCGTGCCCTTACAGATCCCAGAGGAATGAGGCAAGGCACAGGTTTTGTAAAACTACTAAGGGAAAAAAATAATAATATATATTTTACAGACTCATCTTCTGAACAGACAGGCAGCTCTTTGAAACCCAGAGTGCTTTGTAAATTCTGGGTCAGTTTTGTGAGATTATTTTGAAGGAGTGAAAAATCATTTTGACATCTTCAAACTACCCCATTTTGGCTTTTTTTTTTTTCTCCCCCCTGAATAAAGCACCTTGGAATGACTTTTTGTCTTTATAATCTCCTGAAGTTAAATCAAAGTTAAGACCCAAATAAAATGCCCCGAATGATTGGTGACAGAGCTCTCAACTCTCCCCGCGGAGCCGGCGGGGAGCAGCCGGGTCTCTCACCCGGGCCAGCGCTGCCACAGCTGATTAACTGAGCCAGTTAAATCACTCCTTGTCTCACCGAGCTCCTCATTTAAGCCCAATTCCCTTATATTTCCAGCCCAGCAGACATCACCCTGAGGGACAGAGACCTGGGAGTTGTGTTCCCGTCCAGGAACCACTGATGCCCTGTTTATGGGATGGGAATGAGAAAATACTGACATTACAGAAGAGCATCCCCAGCACGGGGATGGGGCTGGTTATAGCCTGTCCTTAACGCAGGCTGCGGGCGCTGCCCCATGCCCGAGGGACAGACTCGCTGCCCAGCCGCGGGCAGAAGCTGCCTGCAAAGCCCCACACCTCCCCATCACACGCGGGCGGACCAAAACTGCCGTCCCACGTGCGATGAGACCCATCTGGGGACGTGAACCTGGGTGACAGCAGCGTCACAGCGCGAGCGCCCTGGGTGCCGCCGCATCGGGGTTCACCTGCTTCAGCAGAGAYCTCGTCCTGATCAGCATCACCCGCTCTGCTCACCCCACCACCCCTACTTCAGGAGTGGCTGCCCAACATTTAGTGCTGTGACCTTCCCCCAGCACAGCCCAAACGCTGCGAGACGAGGCTTTGACGAGTAGAGAATGTCCTGGTTTTGGCTGGGATAGARTTAATTTTCTTTCTAGTAGTTGGTACAGTGCTATGTTTTGGATTTAGTATAAGAAGAATGTTGATGACACACTAATGTTTTTAGTTGTTGCTAGGTAGTCTACGTCCCAAGGACTTTTGAGCTCACATGCTCTGTGAGGTGCACAAGAAGCTGGGAGGGAGCATAGCCAGGACAGCCAGCCCAGCTGGCCAATGGGGTATTCCATACCATATGATGTCATGCTCAGCATATAAGGCTGGGGGAAGAAGAAGGAAGTGRGGGACGTTCGGRGTGATGGCRYTTGTCTTCCCAAGTAACYGTTAYGYGTGATGGAGCCCTGCTGTCCTGGGGATGGCTCAACACCTGCCTGCCCATGGGAAGKRGTGAAGGAATTCCTTGGTTTGCTTTGCTTGCGTGCGCGGCTTTTGCTTTCCCGATTAAACTGTTTTTATCTCAACCCACGAGTTTTCTCACTTTTACCCTTCCGATTCTCTCCCCCGTCCCACCCGGGGGAGARTGAGCGAGTGGCTGTGTGGGGCTTAGTTGCCGGCTGGGCTTAAACCACAACAAGAAGCAGTGAAGGAGGTACAAGCCCACCCCGTGGGCAGCAGATCACCCCCAGACCCCTCGGGGGGCTACAACAGCCCCATCTGCACCAGGACCCGCTSCCGCAGGGAGGGCACCCAGCCCGCGCTCCCGCACCAGGGCGCCGGGTGCTCCCAGGGCTCCAGCGCCCTCCCCGCGCAGCTCATCAGTCTCTGCGGCGTGAGGACTGCAGACGGAGCGGATGATAATTTCATTTCCCTTGCAAATGAGGCCCCGTTCCTCCCCCGTCCCCAGCACCTCATCAGCRGAGCCGTCATCCCCACCCCGCTCCCCACAGCCTTCGCCGCCTCCTCCGCTCGCTTCGGTTTGTTCACCCAGCCCTGACAAAGAGCCGCTTCCGTCTCGTGAGGAGCCCCGGCCGTCACTGCGTGCTTACCGCCTTCTTGCAGACGGTTGATCGGGCGGGTTTGCTTATCAATGAAGTTACGACAGTTAACTGTTAATAATAACAACAACAACTTGCTTTTCTGGCAAACGTGGTTCCCTGAGACCTTATCCAATGCCAACTGCCGAAGGCCATCGCCGTATGGATGGGCTGCTTAGGGCGGGATGCTGCAACGGGCTGGCRCCTACGTGGAAAAGGGGCTTTGTGGATGCTGAGGTCCGAGATGTGGGTGCAATGAGCTGGAGAACCCCAACAGGCCCCATCTCAGCACGATGCTCCCCGTGAGCCCCCGCTCCCGCGGCCCCACGGCTCACTCCTGGCAGGGAGTATTTTATCCCCCTGTTTCCCCATGCCTTGCCCTCCTCCACCAAGGCTTTCCAAACCCCACTGCTACCCCGTGCAGGGTGGGCGTCCAACATCAGCCAGCCCGAATCCATGAGCTTTGCCAAGACACCAACTGTTTTGCTATATTTAAGCAGCCCTTGGATCACTCTTGGTCTCARCAGACCCATTCCCCAGCAAAGGTGCTTTTGAACTACACCGTGCCATAGCAGAGCAATTAAAAGCAAGCCTGAAATCCTCCCAGGGAACTCAGAAAACAACTAAGGCTGCAGAAAGCTCCAGAAAACAAAGAGCTCCCGAGTCCCCTCCCAGGCAGGGGATGGGTGCAGGCGCTGGGTGGGGGGCACAGGGGAGCAGCCGCAGGGTCATGCTACCTCCTGGGGTGGCACCTGCCTCAGTTTCCCCAGGCTGGTCAATGCCCCGGCTCCCACAGTGCTGGTTCGGGTCACAGCAGCCACTGAGCTGCACCCCCCAGCCGGGATCCTGCACCTCCTTGGCTGGAAATCCTGCAGGGAGCAGAGAAAGAGCCATTTATGGGGGGTGCCGCAGCCCCCCGGGACCTCTCCTCACCCCGACCCAGCTCAGCACATTGGTGCCCCCCCAGCCAGGCTCCCCCACGCCCCTGCCCTGGCTCCGAAGGGCACCCGGGCATTCCCGGACAGCCCCGAGGCACCGGGGATGGGCTCCATCCTCCCCCAGCCCGCCCGCAAAGCGGATCGATGCCAGCCTCGCTAGGAAAAGCCAAGGCAGCCAGCAGGATCCAGCCCCGCTTTCATTAATTTCTCTTGAATAATTAAACCCTGGGAAGTTAATACTTCCTGCTTAAAAACTCAGATTGCAGTGTTTGTAATTACTGTTTTATTGAAGCATTAAAAATTAAAAGGCATCCTGAGGTTGCAGTTAGTGCGAGAGCTGCCTTYGGCCCTGGGTGAGAGGAAGCCGAGCTCCCGGCACCAGCCCAGCAGTGGGGGGGCACGGCCTCTCCATCCCTCCCCCTGCCGCGGAGAGCAGGTTTTGGGGATCAGCAGTTACAGGAGGAGCAATCCCCCCAAACCCAGGGTCCCGGCCACAAACCCTGCCCCGCTCAGCCTGCCTATGTCAGGATGGAGGGGGACCCCTGACAGCCCCCAAACCATCACCCACGTCGCTGCCGACACCACCCCGACCCTCCCCGCACAGGGGTGGGGATACCCCACTCACCGAGCCAGCCTGGGGGTCCCCAGCCGCCCCTCCTCGCGCAGCCCCCCCCCGCAGCAGCACAGCCCACATCACCTCCAACAGCCCTTTATGGGCTCCAGCTGCCCCCCCCCTCCCTGCGCGGCGGGGTGGGCTCGCTGGGGGCCGCCTGGCTCCAGGCTGCTGCGTACGGACCCCCGGGAACGGGTAACGAGGGCAGAAAGGTGCTGGTGGGACCACAGCGGYGAGGAACCCTCATCCCACCCCCAGGTCTTGTGTGCTCCCGACACTTCATCCCACCACGAGTGGAGATAGTCTTGAAAYCTGCAGGCAGAGCATCCGCCGGCCCCGCGGGGCTGGGGCACGTCTGGGGCGGGAGGACGACCTGACGYGGGGTGGCTTCCCACCCCCCCGGAGCGAGGGGGCACGGCCGGAGTGCTGTGTCCCACCGGGCGGCTTCACGGCAGATAATAAACGGCTGGAAATGTCGGCGGGTGTTTTCCTGGATGCGAAGCGGCGAGCAGGCGGGCTGGAGAGCCGCCAGCGCGCGGCGGGGTGCTGGTCCCCCCCGCGCAGAGGATCCCTCTGCCAGCTGCCGGCGGGGAGATGCTGCTGGATGCAGGGGGAAGGCGGGGAGGGGGCGCGGGGGGGGGAAGGCAGAGCTGCTTCTCCTCTGCCGTGCGTGGCGGGGAGGTGACCCTCAGCCCCCGGCAGCCCAGCCCGGTCCGTGCCAGCGGCAAGGCGGGAAGGGCACGGAGGCATCCCGGGATGTTTAAAACACTGCTGCGTGGCACGGTGAGCGCGGCCCGTGGGAAGGGTGACAAAAGCCACCTCGGTCCCCACGGAGGACACCTCTCCCTTGCAAAGGAGAGGCTCAGCCCAGGGGTGACGAGGCCTCCCTTGTTTTCCCAAAGTCCTATTTTAGGAAGGAAAACAAACATCAAACCCAAACAGGAGATGCTTTACTGGTTCTGGGTGGGGAGGAAGAGCCGTTCAGCGCTATTCGCATCACCTCACCGCTGCCAAGCCGAGAGCATCCCCCGTCCCTCCCGCTGCTCCCGCCGGCCCTCGTCCCAGTCCTGCTCTGCCCTCCCAGCCTCCCTGCAATTCCTCCCGGGAGATGTGGCTTCTGCCGCATTTCCACCCTCAGCCCCTCAGTGTTCGTGTTTCTGCGCAGTTCTGAGTGTTGGCAGGTTGCGCGTCTGAGAGCCCAGAAATATCCATCGGCTCTTTCCCCGCCAGCCCGCATTACTCCAGTTTGGGCTGCTCGGTTCCCCAGTTTGGGGCTGCGTTGCTCCAGTTTGGCCCCCTAATAGCCCATTTTGGGGGCTGCAGAGGGCCTCAGCCCTGCTCTGGAGCACCCGACTGTCACAGCCATCCCATGCCACAAGGACCAGCCCCATCCCCACAACCTGGGGACCAGTCCGGCGGGATGGCTCCACAGACTCCCAAACTGGTTTCCATGGCAGCCAATTTTCAACTGTCTCATCGGTCTCCATGGCAATAAGACTTCTCCCCCCCCCATCCTGGGTGGTGAGGTGTTGCTCAGGGCTTCCCACAGCAGCTCCCCCCAGCTTGAGAACATCCCCCCAGATTCCCCAGCAGCTCCCCCAGCCTCTCCAGCATCTCTGCCCTGCAGGCAAACCAGTACAACCAGTGCAGCTCACTACCCCTGCATGGGCAGCACTGCCTGGGTACCTGAGAGGCACAAACCTGCTGCGAGCACCAGGGATGGTCCCCAAACTCAACGAGAGACAACATCCATCTTTCTTCCTTCTGCCCCCCTCAGCCCCCATCCCTGAGGGGTTCCCTCCGCTGTCTGCGGTAGCCGGGGCCTGGCGGGTACTTGGTGCTCTCGCAGCTGGAGGCAGGAGGGCTGTAAACCATCCCTCTGGTAGGAGAAGGAGACAAGCTTTGGAAAAACGATGCGTGGCAGATGCAGATTAATTTTATTTTACAGTCCTGTTGAGGATTTCGAGCTACTCACCGATACAGGACTAAAAATACCACCAGGGTCCTCAAGTTTTTGTTTTTCCCGTTCAACGACACTTATGACAAAAACACCCAACCAAAATAGCGTCTCCGAAAGGGGACCGAGCCCCTCKCGGGCGGGGGGAGCTGGAGGTGGGGAGGTGCAAAGGCACCGGCTGCGCGCGGGGCGGCGGGAGGAGGATGCAAACGGCATCGCCCTTCCTCCGCGGCAGAACRCCTTCATTGAAGATAACCCCCAAGATCCGCGGTGCACGGGTTCTCCGTGGCTTTGGATAAAGCTGAGCCAAATGTTAAGAAGGAGCATAATATTTTCCGTGCTGTTAAGTATTGGCAGTAATGATTCTGGGGGCCGCTGCAGTGAGTTTGTCCTCTCTGGGGCATTTAATAGAGTTTTGCCCAACTGCTTTGATGTGTCCTGGACACCGGGCACCCGACATTTCCTTTGGGGCCATGCTGGCAGCCAGCCCTCGGGGTGAAGCCCCTCCAAGAGCTCCCCTTTCAGCCCCCCGGTAGGGCAGGAAAGGACCCGAAGCCAAACCAGCCTCAGCAGCATCTTTCCCAGTGCCGGGGCAGGCGGGGGGGTGGTGGCTGCCRGGCACGATTCTCGCCCTGCGGCCCCAAAAGCAAATTCCCCAAGGTAATAGCAAAGCCGTGCCATGATGCTCCCACGGGAGCTGCCGCGAGCAGGAGAGGGGTGCAGGGAAGAGGAGTTGGGGTTTGGCTGGAGGGGCTTTAGGGAGCAGTGGGGGGAAGCAGGGTGGGTTTGGAGCCGAGGCTGGGCTCAGTCCTGAGCTGCCGCGGGGGCCCCGAGGGGTCCGGAGCCCACCAGCACCCGTGGGACCATAAATCAGGTCAAGAGCGGCGCAGGAGGAAAGGACTGCTCCGTGTTCCCACTGAGATGAACCCATCACGGGAGGGCACTGCTTAATTAACGCGCTCAGAAAAAGAACAAGCAGATGTTTTCATTCAGGCTCTTTTTAGCATAAAACAGCAGTGGAGAAGGACAAAAATGTCAACGAAATCTCCCAGCAGTTTAGTCTTCTGGTGGGAAACGCTCAAACAGGAGCACAAGTAGCCAAATTCGCAGTGTTCTTGGAAAAGTGGCGATGAGGCAATCCAGCGCATCACGCCCTGGCAGTCCTGGGGGGGTCACTGGGTCACACAGTGCTGTCYCCCCCCGTCCCCCATCCTGGGGAGCAGCACATCGAGGGGACCAGACCCGACCCGACCCCCCCCCCCGGGACATGCCCGGGCAGCCGCGGTGGCAGCTCTGGTGTCAGGGACAYGTAACTCCGCGTCCTCTGCCTTTATAATAAAGCTAAGGCAGATAGTGCAGTTGTTGCCTGGGGGGGAAAGATGATTAACCACTATAATCCCAATTACAGCTTCTAATTGGGATTAATTTGTTGAGTTAATTAAGTGTGGGAATCCTCTGCCTCCCAGATTTCGTTTATGAACTTCTTGCTCCCAAGCCCAGCCCCTGCCTCGCCACATCTGGCCACAGCTGGARGGGCAGAGGACTGGTCGCTTCTACGCGACGACAGAGATTGCGGTGGCACTGCCAGCGCCGGTGACAGCCAGCCGGGCTCCACGTTAGCACCCAGTCGCTGCTCTTCGTTTGACCTAGACGGAGAGATGACAAGTTTTGGGGACAGGTGGCTCAAACCTCAACGCCAAACCTGAACAAGCCTTTGCASAGGGACAGAAACGTCGCAAGAGCCTGGGGACGGCGGTGGCCGAGGGACATCTTCATTGCAGCTGCATCGGAGCTGACGCACCGAGGGGCCGGTGACCGAGGCTCCTTGACGGTAAAACTGGTGCAAGACCCTCCCTTCCTCCCAGAGCAAACCGTGCAAGGGATCCCCAGCGAGCCAGACCTGCCGAGAGCAAAGGACGTGRGGCGAAGCAGAGACGGGGGCTCGGGGGACAGCAAAGGCGTGGGATTGGCAATGCCAGGAAAGGGGAGACGCAGCGGTTCGAGTGCCCGGGCTCCGTGCAGCGGCTGGGTGCACCTTCCCCGGAGGGAAGCGTTGCTGGAGGGGTGCGGACCGGGCTCTCCCCGGCTCCAACCGCTGTACAAGAAGGACATGGGCCTGTTGGAGGGGGTCCAGAGGAGGCCACAAAAATGATCAGGGGGATGGAACCCCTCTGCTGTGAGGACACCTGAGAGCTGGGGGTGTTCAGCCTGGAGRAGAGAAGGCTCCGGGGACACCTTGTTGTGGCCTTCCAGTACTTACAGGCGGCTTGTARGAAAGATGGGGACAGACTTTTTAGCAGGGCCTGTTGCGACAGGACAAGGGGGAATGGTTTTAAACTAAAAGAGGGGAGATTCAGACTAGATAGAAGGAAGACATTGGTTACGCTGAGGGTGGTGAGACACTGGCACGGGTTGCCCAGAGAGGTGGTAGATGCCCCATCCCTGGGACATCCAAGGTCAGGTTGGACGGGGCTCTGAGCAACCTGATCTGGTTGAAGGTGTCCCTGCCCACGGCACGGGGGGTGGACTGGATGGCCTTTAAAGGTCCCTTCCCACCCAAACCAGTCTGCGATTCGATGGTTCGCACCGGCCCCAGCGCTGCCCGGCCGGGCTCGCCCCGCTCCCCTGCGCCACGCGTGCGGATCGTGCCCCGGCTCCCTCGGCTGCGCACAGCCAGAGCCGGCAGAGCCGCTGGCGCTGCCGGTTATTTTTCTCAACACTCTCCTGAAAATTAATTAATTCAATTAATTGAATAAATACACAATCCTCCACGCCCGACGGCGCTGAGCCAGCTGTGTATTGCATCAAGCTGCAAGAACGTCACCCCTTCCCGGGCTGACTTGCTAAGGAGGAGTGAGGGGTCCAGGTCTCAGTGACATGAAATTGGGGTAATTTGGGAAGGAATTGGGGCCAGCAAGGGACAGGTTGCAATGCAACATTCAGCAAAAAGTTGCACCCCAGAAACGGCTGCATCTCCATGCAGGTTGCAAAGTCTTTCCTTATTTCTTAGAGATGCTGTCAGATGCTTTCAATCCTTAGATGAAAAGGAACTAAATTAGGGCAGATCGTTATTTCCTGTTTTCTGGTTTGTATTTATAGAAAAGCTGATATGTCCGGTAGCTCGCTCTAGAAGTAAAAGCAAATCTCTGTCCTGTTTCCAGCTGGTCTTTACTGGGAGCTGGGTTCCAGAGGGCAAGAGGCAGTGGGAGCCCTCCGAGAGACGGCGAGGAGAGGGGCCGCACGCCCCGCCGGCCCCTTTCCTCCCGGCTTTCCAAAGCCAGCGGCCAAGTGTTGGGAATGGCCACGTTGTTCATATATTTTTGCCCTCCCGAGGCCCTTTGCAGGCAGCGATGGCACCTGCACCCAGGGCCCTGGCTGGGGCACCTAACCCCCCCCAAACACTCCCCCCTCTCCCCATCCTCTCAACCTTTAATTTTTCCCCTCCCCAGATGACCTGGATGCCGAGGGCCGGATCCTGGCTCGGCTCCCACGCTGCCTGGGCCGGGGGACGTCCCGTGGGTGCTGGCGGGAGAAGCTGCATCCTCAGCAGTTTTGCTCTATGTTGTGGATGGGGCGTTGGTATTTCTCAGTATTTTCAATATTTCCTGGGAAATGATACTGAATGGGCCCTATCTCTCCCGAGAAAATGTCGATCCAGAGTTTTAATGGCTTTCCACTAACAAACCACAATGAGTGTCACCGGCATCACTGCCTGAGCTGATAAGAAAGGGAACACTTAGCCCCACAGCTTCAAAAGGGGTTTTCGCCCCCTCCCCATCCAAGTCCTTTCTACTGGAAAAAAGAAAAAGAAAGAAGAAAAAAGAAAAAAAGAAAGAAAGAAAAGGCCAAAGATTTCACTGCTCTTTTCACTCACCAAGTCTGAGGACAGATTTTCAATTTGCTAACTTACTTCATGGCTCTGGCTTTGCCAAAGGGAGCGAGAGATGAGGGAAGGGGACAGGAGATTAAGTGGATTAGTTTATTTTGAGAAGTCTTTCTAAGGAGGGAGGGGGGAAGCGTGGCACCAAGGAGACAGGACTCAATTAAAGCAAGACCTTGAAATACATGAGCCAGTAGTCCCGAGCACGGGACCATCAGCCGTCCCTGTCAGGCGGCGTGCTTTGGTTACCGGGGGCTGCGTGGCAGCTAGATCCATCACCTGGGGAAATAACCACCGGTGCTCACATCTTCAGCAGCAGCTTGATCTAGCGATAAACCCATTAGGGGAAATAAATGGGTTTCTCTTGCCTGGACTGTCCACATTGTGGATGCAATTTGCCATTTTACCCGGCTGCTGATAAGCAGGGGAGCGGGAGGGAAAAGCAGCTTAACGATTTCCAAATACAGCCCCAGATAAGAGCGGAGCAGCGCTATTACCTCCCTCCGGGTGTGATTTACAGCCCCAGTCGCWGCTCCCGGAGCCCGACGGCAGCCGAGCCGCTGCAGGGGAAGACGCTGATGCGGGGAGAGGTGCCCAGCCGGCGGCGGGACGCTGCGAGGGGACGCCGGGGCAGGGACCACCCGCCCTCTCGCCAGACCCCCCCACTGCCCCAGCGGCATGGGCAAGGGAAGGTTTTGATGCCATCAGCATTAAAACCAGAGGAAAAAAAAATCCAGAAAGTTAGTTCTGAGTGGAATTCCTAAGAAGAGCGAGGCTCAGGAACAAAAACCACCCCTGGCTCCATTTCTAGGTGCGGAAAATGGATTTCCAGAACAATATCATATCATTCTTTCGACACGCCTGTCCTGGTTTCACAGCCGCTAGAAGAGGAAAACAGGTTAAAAAAAACCAAACAAAACCTTCCAGGAGGCTCTGCCCGCTGCGATGCCATCAGAGATGCCATCAGAAGGTCCAGGTCCCCCCCGAGCAGACCCCAGGGGCTCCCCATGCACGGGCTCTGGTTGTTAAATAAACTGGCCTGTCCATGAAGCTGACAGCTCCTTATTTGATTTTTAATGTTKGAATTTTATTCATAGTTTTGACAGTTTCTCCTTCTCTTCCCCCTCCCAACTGGGGATTTATTCTTGGTAATTAGCTGCGGTAATTAGAATCTCTTTCATATGGCAGCACTTCGGCTTCCCTTTAAATCTCTGCCATGCTCCTACTTAATAAAATGTGAACTTAATGTCTGTATCATCCTCAGATCTCCCTTCCAGATGGAAACGTCTCCTGGCCGGGGAGAGYGGTGCAAGCGCTGGAGACCTGCTCGGGAAGGCAGAGGGATGCTCCAGGCACAGCTGGGGCCAGAAACAGGCAAGAGAAAAAGCATTTCCAGGTGGCAAAGCCCCTTCTCTTTTACACCAACTCCTCCGGGAGCTGCTGCTGACCCAGCAGCTCCRTCCCTGGCTGCCACCTCCGTGTTGGGGTGCCCGGGCCCAGCAGCGCTGCAGCAGTCARTGTGCCCCGCAGCCCTGGCACGCGCACCCCCACGTAACAAACAATTCGGTGCCAATTCTGCACCCAAAGCCGCTGCTAATACCCAGCGTTGGCGTTACCGAACCAGCCAAGATCCCACCTTGCCCCTCCGTGGGATTTCACGGAGCGAGGCATCCCCCTGCTCCCAGCAGCTGGGGCTCCGTGCGGGACGGGGAGCACCCGCGCTCGGGTCCCTGTCGCATCCAGCACCCGCGAGCCACGTGCAGTTCCCGACGGGCCAACCCGAGGGGCTTTTCCCCAGGCAGCACCGAGAGCGGGACTCAGTGCCAGCTGACGGGGCAGAGACATGGCAGGTAATACCGGAGCATTACTCAGCCCCATCACCCAAATTTACAGGCTGGCTCGAGATCCAACAAGGTTCCAGGCAGATCATTATTTCCCATGACAGCGGCGAAGGTGAGCCAGCCGCCTTTTATTTCAGCTTGGAGAAAAACGCTCCTGCCAGGGGATAATTGGGACTCTCTGCGGCGGGAGGCAGGCGCCGGGCTCCCGAAAGGTGAGGGCTGTTTGAAAAGCAGCTGAGCAGAACCGGTGGAGAAAGCTGATGTGCGCTGCCTCGAGAGGCATCCCGAGCCTCTTGGTCTTTAAAGCTCGCTTAGATCCCCTATAAAACCAGGTTTTATTTGGTCCTTACAACCCTGGGAAGTGAATCGCTGGTGGGTCCTGCTTGCAAATCCCCCATGCCTCTCCCGGGCCGGCTCCTGCCCACCCGGCGCTCGCAGCAGCCAGGGCGAGCGGCGCGGGAGCCTTTGCCAGGCGATGCTTTGAGACCGAGATGAAAGGTGCCGTAGAAAGGCACAAGGTATTCTTGTTCAGCTCTGCAAAGAGAGGTTTGCGCCGCTTTTATTTATACGCATGCTGGCGGCAAGACACAAAAATTACTTAATCAATCCTTCCCCTTGTCTGGCGTCGCAGGCAGGATGGAGGCTGCCTACGCAATTTTGCGCTGAAGATGACAAATTGCTCCAGGATAACGGCAGCGTCTCCAGCTCCCGCCTCATCCGGCACAGCGTGCGGCCGGGCTCGCCGCGGCAGGCTCGGCCAAAGGGATGCCCGGAGGACACGAGCACCGTGTGGCGTCCTCCGTCCCAGGGCCAGAGCGGGGAGACAGCGAGGGGAGCCGGGGGGAGCTGGGGTCTGCCCGACGCTGTTGCACAGCCGAAGGAATGGGACTTTCTCCCGAAACCTGGCTGCAAGCCACCGAGCCGCGGGGAGGACGGGCTGGGGGTGCCGGGGCCACGTGGCACAGCTCCAGCGAGCGGCTGGGTCGCGGGGGAGACCTCATGCACTCATCCTGCCGTGCCACTGCTCTCCATCAGTCACCTCGAGCCGGGGGGGACAAGCCTGCCAGGGCCTGGGACCTGCGGTGACACTGCCAGGACAGGCTGCCACCCCACCAGCCTCCCTCGCCGGCCGGGCCAGGAGCTCTTCCGTGCAGGGGAAGGGCTGGGAGGGAGTTTCCAGCCCGTAACTTTCCAGCCACGTGTTTTACGGGATGCAGGAGTCTCACCATCGGACACTTCCAGGCAACAGGAGGGCCGAGCACCAACCTCACAGCAACACACTCGCAGCCTTGCTCCAGCGAGCAACCCTACAAAAACAAACCAGGTCACCCCAGCCAGCACTAACCCGGCCAGGGGACGTGCCAGGAGGGGAAATACTGACAGCAGTGAAAACTCCCCTAAAGCGAGATGAATGACATGAAGAAAAGTTAAAGAAGCAAAGACCATGCATGGAAGGTGGTTGCTTGGAGCTCACCTCTTCCCGCGGCTGCAACATCTGGGGCACRCAGAGGCACAACGCTGCTTTCGCAGCTGCTGAGCTGCCCCCTCTCCCCTGGCCTCGGTCTGTGCCCGCCGGCAATTCCTTTCGGCTGCCCCCGCCGCCACCTCCGATGCCTCGGTCCCCRGAGGGACGTACAGCTCCGTGCACGGCCCGGCGGGGCAGAGAGCAGCGCGGGGGCTGGGGGGGGMCTCGCTTCGGGCACCTCCGCCCTGCCGGCAGCATTGCCCCGGGGACCAGGATCCTTCCCGGGAGCCCTCCCCGGCCCCATCCCGCCCCTCGCTTCCCAGGGACAGCCTGGGGGCCGTCCAGCCCCCACCGGCTCTTCCCGGGGGCACCGCGGGTGCAGACCCCGCCGTGTCCATCCAACCCAGCTCCTCTCCTTGGGCTTTGTCCTCCCCCAGCTCCGCAGCCGAGGCAGGCACCGGCAGCCCCCCCGCGCCCCCCAACACAGCTCTACCCAATAACTCCCACAGAAGGGCTGGGTGTTGCTTCCCCTTTAATTTACCACTTGTCAGGGGGGGGAGGGTTAAAAAAAAAAATAATCAATAAATAAAACAACCCAGGATGCTTGAAGAGGATGAAAACCCTGAAACTGCAGTCTGCTGGTGGCTCGTCCCATTGCCAGAGGAGGGGAAGGGTGTCCCTGGCCCCCCCCTCCCCACCGCCCTGTCCCAGCGCCACCAGGTCCAGGTGGGTTCGGATGCGGTCGGACGATGCTCCTCGAGGAGAAAAGGAAACCAACGGTCAGGACATGGTCATTCACAGTTGACTGGCAGACGAAACAACCCCCAGAGTCTGACACCCCYCGGCTCACCCGCCGGGAGGGACCTGTCCCACCTCCCTCGGCTATTGCAGAAGCTTTGAGAAAAAGCCACTCGTTGCACGTTGCCTGTCACAAGGGCGGCGGGGGACACGCCAAGTCACAAGCAGTCCCTGCACAGAGCCACTTGTCCTTTGCGGTAGTCGCGGCAGGGGCAGAGGCGCCGRTACTTGGTGTTGTAGCCCGCGCAGCTGAAGAGCAGCGGCTCCTTCTGGAGGTAGCACTCGTGGACGTTCTCGGCCACCGCTGGGTAAAGGTGGTTCATCTCGTACTCGGTGCTGTCGCAGGTGATGCTGAGCCTGGGAACAAYGACAAAGGTGGGTCGGTTCAGGTGAGGAGGCTGCCTGGGGTTTCACTGAAGAGTTTTTAGTGCTGTTCTGTCCTTCCCGGGGAGGTTCCTTCACCAAGCGTTGGGCCAGACCTTTGCTGGTTGCACCAGGAACCGTAAGCGCTATCTCTGGCACCCCTTGGCTAGACGCGAATGCTTGTCACCAGCCCAACGACACACCACGCAGGAAGGGGTSACCCTTGCAACTCAACCCTGCAGCCCAGAGACCACCTCAACCCTTGCATGGGCCACGGATGGCTCAGGAAATCACGCACAAAAACCCACCCAAAATCTTGTATATCCCCCCACTGACCAACAGGTCTGTCCACTCCCCGTGGGCACCTCCCACAGCAGCTAATGTCCCCTGGAAGGGCACAGGAGTTCAACGGATGCCCACTTGTCCCCTGCTAGCCGGGATTAGCCAGCAAAACCAGGGTGGGCATCAGCAATCGCCCCGAGGAGCCGCAGAAATGCCGGGTGCGGATCTCAGCATCCCTCTCCTCCCACCCGTGCCCACGTCTGCAGCCGGAGCGCTGGCATCGCCCTCCCACCAACCCCTCTCACCCAGCGAGTCCCTGAGCCAGCTCGTTTTAAGGTCTGGAGGGGGGCACGGAGGGGAGAGAGTGAAATCTAAGACCCAGCTCTAATTTATCATATAAAAATGTCAGTGGGACTCACAGCGCCTGCCTGACCAGCACGACAGCAATGGTAATGCTTGCATTTTAATTGCCCACAGAGCAGCACGGAGCCCGGTGGCAGATTTATACTCTATTAAAAACTTCACCGCTGTGTGTTCAAAATGCAATTTTATAGAGAAAGACATTAAAAAAAGAGAGAAAGGGAGAGAGCATGGGGGAGGTGGAGAGGAACGGGGTGGGAGAGAGACGGAAACGTGCCTGGAAAGGCTATCGTTGCCTTCTGAAGTGTGAAGCTGGTAAGGCCAACACGTGCAAGCAACGGGCTGCTTTGCGGGCAGCGCCCTGCCTACATCGCCTTGGGCACAAAGGCACCTCAACGGGATTTTGGGAGGGAGGAGACGAGGAAAATGGGTGCTGGGGATGGGGGCAGCAAAGGGAACATCGTCTGGCTGATGGCCCCCCCCACCACCTCGCTGAGAAGGTCACAACTCACTGGAGAAACACCTCCTTCTTGTTGAGGAACCTGAAGAAGGTGGGCTCGCAGACCAGCCCGCGCCGCCGGCACGTCTCGGTGCAGGCGTGCCGGGTGTCCGACACCCACACCTGCAGCGAGTCCACCGGTGGCCAGGCGCGGGGGTCCGGGCTGGCGCTGGGGGACCACACCAGGTGAGTGGCGTTGGGGGACAGGGCCAGCGGGCTCGGAGGGCTTTGCATAGCAGGACTCTTGGCCTTGGGAGGCAGAGGAGGAGACGACGCGGTGCAGAAATCCTAGTGGGAGAGAAGACAATGGGTCAGTGCCCRGAGGGACAGGGCAAGACATTGGGAATGGGGAAGGGAGGCTGCTGGTGGGACAGGAGGACACTTGGGCTGCTGAGTTTGCTCCTCAGGTTGAGGTCTCCTGCATGCATAGACGGCATCTCCTGCTGTGGGAGATGAAGGCACCACCCTCCTCTTCTCCCAGTGCTGCCCTGTTCTCTGCAGCAGAAAGGCCTTGACCCAGCCCCAGCACCCCCAGCCACCCTCCACCAACCCCCCAGCGTCTTTGGTTCATGTCACATCTCCCCCARCCCCCATCTCCTGGCGCTCTCTGCAATTAGGCCGCTGGCTGCACAGGGCTGGGACCTGGGGTCCCTCGCTGGGGAGCTGCACCGGGCCAGCCGTTGCTTGCCCAGAGGAACAGGGGACCCACGGGGTGGTTGGCCAGGAG
>JASVER010000061.1:4679264-4745623 GCA_030449065.1 Oceanodroma leucorhoa
GGAGAACAGGGATGATCCCCAACCTGGTGCTGAATGTAGGCATGGATCCGCTCCAGCATCCCCTCGCAGGTGTACTCGTAAGGCAGGTAAGGGTCCACCTGTGAAGGGGGAAGAGCAGAGCGAGGCAGCGAGTGGGGAAGCCCTGCCCTCCCCCTGGGCAATGGCCCCCCCATGGCTCGTGTCTGCCCACCAAAGCAAGCAGGGCAGAAAACTCGGACTGGAAAAACTTCACAAGCCATAAAGCGCTAGAGAAAGAGGGTGAAGGATTCATTTGGGTTCAACCCATGTTTTGGTGAAAATGAAGTCACCCTGTTCCATTTTAGTCTCACTTTTCTTCATTTTTGGTAAGTGATGATAGAACAAAATCAGTTTTCATGCAATAGGYCACTTCCAATTAAAGTATGAACTGTTTCAGCCCAAGAAACACTCCGCAGCTGCGGGCAAGGCGGGGAGTAATTTTAAAATACAGAGGAGGAGGTAGGACTGGTAAAGATGCCAAGCTAATCCAGAGCAAGAGCAGCGYGGTGGTGCCCTGGGTCTGGTCCAGCATCCCCTGTTCCTCTGCTCCCGCGTGCTCCGACCTGGCCGCGGCTCTGCCTGCTCCGGGAGGAAGGTCCAGGCTGCGCTGCCCCGGCGCTACGACCCACCAAACCCCCGGCCGGTGAAAAGCCCAGGGCTGGGACTGGCTGTGCACAATACAGGGAAAAAAAATCTCTCTTTTCCCACTGCCCCTGGCTGGGACGGGGCAGGGAGGCAACAGCCGGCTGCACACCGGGACGGAGCAAACGTTGATGCCGGCACTGTCGCCGCACCCCCACGTTGATACCTGCTATTTATACAGAGCCGGCAGTGCCTGAACCACGGGTGTRTTGTCAGCGTGGGTTATGAAACGGTGCCGGTCTTCGGGAGACTTCTGCCTGCGCTCACTCCCCGACATCGCCTCTCCCTGTCCCGAGAGTCACCCTCGGGTCCCGGCATGGGAAGCCCCCTCCTCTGCACAGCGGCTCAGCAGCACCCCCCAAAACGAGCACGTCCCTGGCACGGCGGCGGCACAGGTTCCAGGGCAAGCAGGCAGAAGCAGGCAGCTGGCCTCCAGGACAAATTATTTTTTAAGGCACTTTCTGCCCTGGGAAGACAGATTTTTCCACACTCCCTTATTTTTCCTGAGAAATGTGACATGAGCCACAGGACGTCGGTGCATGAMAGGGGCTGGTCCTGGGACCCCTTTTCCCCCATGCACCTCTGCAGAGCTTCATGCAGAATAAGGATTATAAGCAGAAAAACCCCAAAGATAATTCATCTGGAAAACACCGTTTCTTCTGTTTTCTGAGCTCTGCACCTCCAAAATAGCTATCTCCTTTTGAAGTACCTGTCAAACCCAAGCTCAAAAGCTCAGTCTGCTGAGAAGATCCCTCTAAGCATCTCCCTGCCATAAATATCCCACCTGAGATCTCAGCAGGGCTGGAAATCACAGCTGCTCYGTCTAATTACAGATATGCACGCTAATCAGGGCTGACACGATGACAGGCACTGATCCTGCCTCGGAACTGCTGATGGGYGCTCAGTTAACCAGGGCAGAGTCCTCCACAAAGCAAAACTGCCCATCTCAGTCGCACAAAGCCCGAGCCAGGCTGGGTGCTGGGTGCTGCCTGGCACCCATTCGGGGGAGAGAAACCACCCCCTGCTCAGCATCACCCACCCTCAGCCTCATCTTACTGCTGCTTTCACGGCTGCAATGCTGGGGGGCTTTTCCCAGGACCCCATTACACCAGGCAGACGTAATTCTGTAAAACACCCTCTTTCCCCCCAAAGCACCGCCGTGGTACCCGCTGGGACGCAGCAGCAAACCTCCCTGCACTGCACGTGTACCCGGCGGCGACGGTCCGGGCGCAATCCCACCCACGGGTCCCACACCCCCCTCTCTCCCCCAAAGGCTCTCGCCGCCCCCCGCTCCCCTCTCCCGGTCTCATTAGGATTCAGCTCATGCATCCAGGACGGATAGAAAATGCCAATTTCAGGAAGATAATTGTTTAATTAAAACCTGACAGGCTTGGCCTCCTCTTGACAGCCACATCGTTAATGCCGCTCCCCGTGCCGGGAGCTCAGGCTCTCCCTGGGGACCCGGGAGGGAGGAGGAGGGGGCTCCGAGGTGGGGCCCACCKCATCCCACTGCCCGGCAGAGCGATGCACGGGAGGGAGCGGTGAAGATGGACTTTGCCGTCCTTTCCCCCAGGCATCGGCGGGGAACACGGGGCCAGCGCAAAGGCACAGCACAGCGCTGCAAACCGGGATGGGAACAGCCGGCCCCAGTGCTCTCCATCAGCCAAATGGGGAGTTACTGGTGCCCCACGGGGATATCGCCGCAGGCTCTGGTTTTATAGTCTTCAGCAGGAATCCCAGAGCTGAAGAGAGCAGTAAGTCTCCCTTGCTCAAAAGGAAAAGAAACAAACAAAAAAATCCAAACGTCATCAGACAAATAAGTAGAAAAATAATGCAATTCTCTGCTGGCACGTAACAGCAGGCTGGGAACACTTTAACCAGCTATTTTCGCTGTGATGTTTAATACGCCACTCTTTCAAGCCTAGTCTGAAATGTATAATTTTCCATTATATTCCTGTATGTTTGACTGTAATATAATGAAGCCTTCTCCCTTCACTACACCAGAATATTGGGTCCATTAAATTGCTTGTGCGAGGACTATTTCTGACAATGGAAAAAGCTGGGGGCCAAGAAAATGGTGGTGCCTGCAAACCTCTCTCCTTCTCCAGCCTCKAACATCTGGCTAATGGCCGTAATCCATCACCGGGACAATCCTCCCAGCATCGCCTTTCCCTGGGGGACGCAGTTTGTCTCTTGGCCCCACGCGACTGTGCCGGGATTTGGTCCCTGCGGTAGAGGCGTTCGGTGCTTCCRTGAGTTCAGTTTTCCTTATAAATAGGTCAGGGACGTGAACCTTCAGGGAAACCCAAAACTGCTCCAAGGGGGGATGAATGGCAGAGGCACAGCTTGCCGCAAACCTTCCCCAGCAGTTGCAGGGTGACCTGGAGYGGGTGCCTCCCCCGAAAGGACGAGGGAGGGGAGCACAAGGGCTTCTCTTGGGGAAAAAAACCTATATTGCAAACCCAAGCCATGTCCAAGCCACGATTTGGATCTCTCTCCAGAAGGAAGAAGTTTCTTTCAAGCAAATCTAGGTTGGCGAAGGACGCCAGTTGCACCCCACTTATATTTGCCCAAATGGGGCAGCCAGCCCTGCCAGCAGACCCRGCCGGCTCCACGCACGCCGAAGGATGCTCTGCCAGCCCGCCGGAGCCGGGGCAGGGCTGTGGGTGCAAGGATGGCACACCGAGCTGCAGCTCCGGGTGTCTGGCATTGGGACGGCTGTACAGCCACGCCGGCAGCGACCTGGCCGGAGAGCCACGGGCAGGCTGGGGCAGCCGCGAAGTAACCCTAAAATATTGCTGAAGCACCAGCAAATCCCCCAGAGCCACGATGCTCTAAACCAGGGCGAGCTTGTTTGTCAGCTTGACCGTATCAGAATTACTACCAGGTTCATGACACCAGCTCCCAAAGCCCTTGAGGGGTTCCAGCACCCAGCACCCTGGTTCCCGGCCCCCAGCACCCTGGTTCCCAGCACCCGGCACCGCTGCCGCCGAGAAAAGCTGATGGCAGAGGCAGACCAAAGGAGACATCTCTCAGTTTCCCACAACATCCCATATCCCCAAAAATGTTTCACTGAGTTTTGCCTGGAAGATGCAAAACTAAAGCTGTGGGATAAGTGATTTTTCAGTCATAGAACAGAAAAAAAAAAAAAGAAAAATAAAATCCATTTCAGGTCAGTTTTCAATTTCCAATGTTTCCACCCATCAAGGAGGGGAAAAATGCTGCGTTTCAGGTTCGGCAATCTGTCTGGGTTGGTGAAGCAAAGGGAAATGCATCGTTTCAGAAACAAGCCTTCCTTTCAATAAACTGGCAGGGTATTTTCAAACAAAGGCAGGCAGATGGGAAACAAAAACATATTATTTCATTCCAGTAATGTTGAAATGAAATGTTTTGACTGAAAAAATAAATTGATGGTGGTTATTCTGAAACACAGACAAATTTGTTAGATATTCTGCAAACAAAACACCCCATTTAGCCTTCGGGGGGGGAAAAAAGGAGTCAGTAAAATAGTTTCTCCGAGCTCCAGTACCTGGCTGGGAACAGCAACACCGAACTGCCCAGGCACCGGCTTTCTGCCGCTCCTCCTGCTAATGCCCTTGTTTTCAACTCCTGCTGTAACAAACAGTATTTTAAAGACAAGATACCAAAGGATTCCTGAAGCCAAAGCCCATAATAAGGCTTTTAAACCTGTAAGGGAGGTCAATTTTTAGGTTTAATTGCCTCAACAGCATCTCTAATAAAGAAGACCTTTCTATTTAGAAGGCAAAAAGGGAAAAAAAGGGGGGGGGAGGAAAGAAGTTGCTGTAAGTTATTCACACTCCCTGCTCTGCTTTGGGAGGATTTATACAACAGCTTTACAAAAACGCAGGGAGGCGAGTCGCGGGATTAACCCAGCGCGCTTCGTGGTGGGAAGGAATAACTTCCCTCCAGAGCGACTGCACGTTTTCAATGCAAGCGGGACGTCAGCGCCTGGTTTTATTCACCTGAGGCAAATTTAGGACTTCAACCCCCGGCAGTTCGAGGGCAATTACAGCGGCCGGGAGGCTTTGCGGAGGGGACCCCGGGCTGGGGGTCCCTGGCCCCGCAGAGACGGGTGGCAGCTGTAGCTGCCCCACGGTCCCGCAGGAGACAGAGTTTATCCGACTACACGTGGTGTCACGCCGGGATGGAGAACGGAGAGCAGGCGCCCGGGGATGCCTGGCCGGGGCAGCCCGCGCRCCGTGCCGGGGACACAGACGCCGTGCTCCAGCCCCGCTTCCCCGGCCCCCCGCCAGCGGGTAACTGYGGAGATGTGAATTAAGGGGGGCGGCAGGACGTGTTGTGAGTGCCCCACAGCTGCCTTTACATGAGGAGTGGGAACGGGGAGAACGGCGGAGACGGGAGCTCGTCTTCGGGCAAAACAGGGATTGGCACGGCAGCGGCACGCTGCGGGTGAGCACCCGGTGCCGGAGAGAGCGGGTCCCCACACCGGCCCCTCCTGCCTGGTGCCCATCACACCACCAAATCCTTTCCTAAAATCCTTCTTTCTTCCTTTTTTTTTTTTAACCAGAATTATCATTAAGCATCTGAATGACCTCGTGCACATCCAATTGACATTGCAGCGCAACACAGCTGCTCGGGAGCCAGCAGAGCCCTTTCCCCCCCTTAATKCTCCAATCATTCTTTAATTATTTTAATAGCACGGCAGCACCAGGCTTCACTATTTTCTTTCTCCTTTCTGGAAAAACTGAGAATTTCCTTCTCTCTCCTGAAACAGAGACCGGCAGCTCCCGGCCGCCCGCCCACGGCATTGCCGTCGCTTCGGGGCCCTCTCTTCAGCCCAGATGGTGGAGGGTCAGGCGCTGACAGCTGGCCCGGCAGCACAGCAGCAGGGATGTAATTATTTTTAATTTAATTTTAATCAAGATACTGGAATGAACGTGCAAAACAACAACTGTTTTCATAAGTCAGGTTTGCCTGGTCTTTGCAAACTCGTAGAGAAAATCAGCGCGAGGTGAAGAGCTGCGGCAACCACCCACGATAAGGTGCGAGACCCGGGCAGACGGCACGGCTACATCAGCTGAATAAAGTCCCCAGACTGCCACAGACACCCACCTCTGCAGCCTCTAACTTGGGGAAAAGCAAAGATGACACCTCTGCGGCCAGCATCACCCCTGTGCCCCCCAAAATCCCACCCGGCACCACAAACCCCGCAGCCCGACGCAGAGCCCCGGTTTCGCAGCGCGTCGCCATCCTCACGAGGGGACGGCTCATCCCGAGCGRAGCAAACTGCAAGCAAAATGGAGATCAGCACTTTTCTCCCCTCCAGGAAAATTGACTTTAATAATTTGGASAACTTGAAAGGCTCCTGCCACGGGGCAGGAGGTAAATAGTCATGAGGGAGCGTTTCCAGGGTGGGCGCAGCCGGAGCGCTGCCATCCCGGGGGGCCCYGCATCCCCCCCTCTCTCTACTTCCCTTCACCCCGCACAGAGGCAACTCCTGGGGCTATTCCTATTGATTTGCTCGATCCAAATGATAATGATGAACAGTGAAACGAGGGACCGGTAGGTGCGGAGGTCGGTCGCTCTCAGGGTACTTGCAGGGAGACGCTCTCTGGGTTTATCTTTGCTTCACAACAGGTCCCAGCACTGCCGCGCATCTCCACCAGCCTCAACCTCCTGCTCCCAGACCTCACCTCCCTTATCTCAGCTTCCCCTTGCTCCGGCTCTGCCCGGAGGATTCCCAGGGGATCCCTCAAAGGCACGGCACTGCCCTGGGGAAACACCTACGATGCTCGGTACCAAAGCAAGGCGAGAGCACGAGTCCCCCTGAAGCTGCAGGAGAGGAGGATTTCTGCAAATAATTTCCAAGGGGAAGCAAGGAAGGAAAGGTAATTAACGCTCAAAAGGGAGAGCCAGGCACCAGCAACTGCTGCTGATACCCGTCCAGCAAACCCAGCAGCGGGGAGATCGCCCCGCCACCTCCTCCGAGCCGTACCTGGGTCCTCATGATGCTTTTGATAGCAGCTTCAAACTCCTCRGAGTTATTGTAGTCGACAGTCCACACATGCGGCTTCCCGATGAAGTCTTCGGCATATGGGTGTTGGGAGGACACCTAAAACACAGCAGCGTGAGCTGGTTTCTGCAGTCCCTGCCAGAACTGCTGCTGTCTACCACTCACAGCCGCGAGAGCAGAGAGGAGCAGCAGGCTCAGGCACAGACAGGTTGGGTTTTAAGTCATTGCACATAGAGATGTGCTGGGAAAAGGCTTCCTCCGAACCCAGCTGCCCCCCGACATCAGGCTGATGGTCTAAAATTCCCGCTGGGTTGGGATGCCCCATTCCCATCAACACTGAAATCRCCTCCACAGCCCTGAGTATCTCCAATTCTGCAATACGAGTAAAACCTAACCTTGACCTGAACCATTTGTGGCCTGGAATGGCAAAAATAGACTGAAACAGCAAATCTCTGGCAAGGCACCGTGTCTCTCAGGTTTGCCAGCTCCACAAACAAGGCAGAGAGAAAATCCATCACCACCGAAGGCCAGGGAAGTCTGGCACGGAGAGAAAGCGGTGCTGGAAGCTGCATTGCCCCGATGCCACAGGCAGCCCCGTGCACCCGTACCCTGCAGCCACTCACCAGGTGATTTTGGGGGATATAACTCTCTTGGTTCAGCCCCTGAGCTGCTTTTTCAGCCCCACGTTGCTGCAAGGCAGCCAGAGCGCCAGATCTCCTCTCGGGAAGGGAAGAGAGAGGATGCTGAGCAGAGGAGGTGTTTCGGGGGCACGACGAAGTGTTGCAGCGGGGCCTGGAAACCTGCCAGCTGGAGGAGGAGAGCAGTGCATGCTCYCCGTTTTATTCTCCAGCTTGCTGCCCTTTCCCATTTTTTGCCGACAGATTGCTCAGCTCCTTCCCCTCCGGTGTATAAACACCCTGGGGCGTTTCACAGCCTTCACCCCCGGCTGCCCTCCCGGCTCCGGGCTGAAGCACAACCACAGCCCCCACCCGGGACGGGTGCTAATGCCGGCAGCTAATTAGGTGGGTGCATGGGACAGACCCGGGGGTGCAGGACAGCCCTACCCCCCAAACCCATGATGGGTGCCGCTGAGCCGGGCTGCACCGCACGGCCCCCCAACAAAGCCCTTCTTGGTGGGAGCGGGCGTTGCACTGCATTATCCACTTTATCAATAATAAAAGAGGCAATTTTCTCAACCCTTGCACCTTTAAAGAGTTCCTGCTTCACTTAGATCGAATTCCCAGAGATGGGCAAGCCTGGGAGGGATTTCGTTCCCCTGGAACACCGCGGAGGTCCCGGCGTCCCTCTGGGTGTACAGGAGGATGAACAGGGGAGCGTCAGCCCCGGAGTGGGGTCTGGGGCGTGCGTGGACCTGTGCTGATGGGGAAGGAGCTGGGGTCTGCGGTCTGCAGAAGTCTCCTGCACCACCTTCTCCTTTGCAACCCCAAACCCACGGCAGGGCCCCTTGCATCCAAGCGCTCCGGATGGAGGCGATGCGAGGATGGGAGAGGGGACCCCATCTGCAGGTACCCGCACTTCTACATTTGGAGGAAATCTCGCCGAAAAAAAAAAAAATCTCAGTTTAGCAACTGCTCTTCCCCAGGCCAGCCCGAAGCCTGGTGTAAAGGGGGTGGCTCCATCCAGCCCATCCGCTCGCCTCCGCCAGACTCGCCTCTCTCGACGTCGGCTTCCCGCGGAAGAACTCGTGGTTGAGGGAGCTGTGCGGGGGGTTGAACCGCGCCTGCAGGAACACGCAGCCGTTGGCGATCGCCTCCAGCGGGGCAGGACCCTCGTAGGGGAACCCAAAGCCAACGAAGAGCTGCAAGGGAGCAAACCCATGTGCTGGTGAGCGAACACGGCCAACCCCATAGGAAAGGCTCCCCAGTAACCCGCCAGCATCCCTCTCTGCTGCTCTGGTCCTGCACACCAAGCCTCTAAAGGCAGCTCCATGCGGTTCAACAGCCCATACTTAAGTGGGCTAAAAACTGCCCCTGCTCCACGGCTCACAGCCCACTTGTGCAAAGCAATGGGGTGTTCAGGAGCTGCAAGTTTCCCTGTGGTGGCTACAGCCACCGTACTGGTCCTGTATGGAGAAATACTGGCTTGCCAAAGCCATTCGGGCTGGAGAACCAACAGCATTTCCCCCGGCTGAAGGCGACGGGGATGTGCCTGCACCCCGCACACTCGCTCTGAGAATCCCATTTACTTTTATCACAGCCATGGGGAGGAAAAAAACCCACCCCACTTAGCAATAAATGAATTAATCAGGAAACTTTGTGCTCCGTCTGCAGACAGTCTGCAAGGAGAAACTCATCAGACACATCTTGATTTGAAACGATGTGCTCTGCTCGGCTCCCGGCTAATTAGCCCTGCTGATAGCACCTGCCAGCCTGGGAGGAGCGCAGATAACGGCCTCTCCCCCCGCCCCCTCCTTTAATTAGGTTTTATTTCTCAAGGCAACTGAGCCCTCGCTGGTGGCTRGTTAACGGGGGACGGTGAGCGGGGTCCCACGGACACCCCGGCCGGCTCTCGCCCACCTTCGCCTTCCTCAGCAGCTGCTGAAACTCGTGCTGCGGCAGCAGCCCGTGGTTCTTCACGAACGCCGGGACCTCGGGCGGCCGCTGCGTCTCGTAATAAACCGTGCCGTGGATCTCCATGTACTTGTTGAGGATGGCCAGGAACTTCTCCTTGCCCTGGGCAGGAAGGCAGAGGTGTGAGCTGCACCAAAAGATGGGGCTGACCCCCCCCCATGGTTATGGGGGGAGATTTAACTCTCAAACCGCTGTCCCGGAGCACCCGCCATGCCTCAGCCCAACAGACAGCGGTGCCAAACCCGCAGCCTCCCCTCCGCGTCCCTTGGGCACACGTCCCGGACCACCCCGGGCTCCCAGCGCGCCCGGCCGGCTGCAGGACCCGGCACCCTGAGCATCGGCACCTCGAGCCCCTGCCTCCCCCGCCCCCTCCGCAGGCAACTTCCACCCCGGAGCTGCTGAGTTAAAGGTTTCGGGGGACTCAGGGGGAAGTTTGCAAAGACCAGAGCTTGCAAACTCTGGCCTCTTACTCCAAGTAACAAGTCCCCAGGATTTTCTCACTCAGGTTTAATCCTGTTTTACTACCTGGAAAAATCAAGGGGGTCATCAGTTTCCTTCTTTTGGAGGCTTTCCTCCTTTTGCTCTCCAAAGCAGCCTTCCATTTTAACAATTTCTCTACTGCAGATTTTTTTGCTTGGAAAAACCACACAGGGACCATCCTTTGGGTGCTGTGTTTCCAGTTTGTTCCAGTGCTGCAGTAGGCCCCATAAGAGCAGAGACTGGGAGGGAATAAGGCGGTATAAACGGGGAATTTGAGAAAACTCCGTATGTTGCCTTAAAGCCTCTCTGAACACCGTATTTCTGCCCTCAGCCACGTATCCCTGGGTAGCGCCGAGCGTCATCGGGGGGGACCGATCCCCAAAGGCCCCTGCACGGTGGGGGGGCTGGCATGGGAGACCCCCTCCACCGCTCCATCTGAGCACCACAAGCCACTTCGACCCCTGGAAGCTGGGCAGCAGCCTGATGGAAACGGCCTTTCCCAGCTTATTAAAACTTCGTCTCCTGTTGCGAGCCGGAGGCGAGAAATGCAGAGGGGTAGGAAATGAGAAATAACGGGAAGGTAGGTTTAATGAAATGTTTCTAAATGTCAAAAAGATCCTGCTCTGGAGACGGCGCTTGGTCCAAGGCTTGTAAATAAGCACCCAGCTCCAGAAGATGGAGGTGCTCTTTTCCTTCCTAGACCTCAAAATAAGGAAAAGCTCCTCTTCCCCCTTATTTTATTACATGGGGTGGCACAAGACGTGAAGCAATGCCCAGGCAGCCTGGCCTTGAGGAACAGCCACCAGCAAGAACCAGCCTCAGCCCCTTCACCCAGTAATAAGTTACCCCAAATACGAAGTTTTGGGGAAACTGATGTTGTTTGTGAATTCTGGCTAAAAGGAGCAAACGTTCGTAGCACTAAGGGTGGGGATAAACATCCGTTCTGAGGTTTTAACCCTCTTTAGTGCCTTCCCAAATTAACCTAACTAAGCTCAAATGAAACTTCTGGATAAGAAAGGGTGGGGGAATGGTAGAAAAAGAAGACAAGATGTTACAGTTCCCCAAAAATGAGATTTAGTGGGTTTCAGTAGGTTTTTTAGGGAGCCCCCGGGCTAGGCGGATGCTGGGGGGATTTGCTCTCTGACATGGGAGGCGACGGAAAAGCCGCAAGCACCAGTGAAGAGGAGATGGGGCGGCCGGATCCTGGCCCACCGCCGGCATCCCTGTGAGGGCAGAGCCGCGGCTCAGGAGAGGTGGGGCCGCGGAGGAGATACAGCCCCCGCCTGCAGCAACCCGCACCCATCCCGGCAGCTCGGCAGGACCGAGCCCTCGACGAGGCAAAGCCGACCCCGGCAAAACCTTTTCTCCCGCGAGAAGACGCGCAGAGGTAAAGCCCAGCAGCAGCTGGTGCGGTACAGTACCTGCAACTGGAACAGCCCCAGGAGGTGCACAAGGGAAAAAAAACAGAAAATAAATCAAGAAGCAGTGAGAATTAGCTCCTTTTTTTAAGCCCTGGAAGGAAAAGCAGCTGGCTAGCTCTGGATAAGAGAGGGGGGAGTACGTACGTCCCCTGGCCGCTATAGGAGATGCAGGAGAGATGTTTCGGGGGGGCTGGGGGTATTGTTGGTCTTTTCGCTCACTGGCAGAGCAGGTTGGGGCAGTTTAAGCAGCCTGTTGGGAGGAAGCATCGCCTAGAGCAAAGAGCAGGGGACGGGGTCTCGCCAGGCTCTGCCTGGTCTGCTCGGAGGTGCTGGACATGTCACATCACCGCAGCAGCCTCAGCTTCCCCTCTACGAACGGGACAAGGGCGCTTCTCTACAAACACACCGATTTCTGTGCCTCAAAAGCTCGGGGTAAGAGCCAGGGGCTGCTGCTACCCCACCGCTCTGCCTGCTCCCCGCCACGCCGAGGACACCCACCTTCCAGATGCTGGCCTCCTTCCCGTACACCACCGCCATGCTGCTCACTTTGTTGGACTTGATGAATTGCCTCTCCGTCTTGTTGAGCTCCTCCGACACGAAGCCCATGAAGGAGTTGTCGGGGGTGTGAGCTGTGGACACCAAGGGGAGAAGAAACCTGGCTGGACCGATGTTTTCTGGGACCTCATCAGGGTTGGGGACACAGYCCCGCTGGAGCCTGGCTCCAGAGCCTTGCTGGAGCTTGGAGGAAAAATGGCATGAATCCCCATCCAAGCAGCTCATAAAATACAGGTTTTGGAACTTGCTCGAGCGACTTTTTAAAATTAAGGTATTTTTAGGGCTGCCAGATGGGCTTTATCCAGCCAGGAAAAAGCAACGTCTGAGTCACCCAGCACCCAACGGGTCACTGGGCTCCTTTCAGACAAGCCCATCTCCTTCCCACGGCACAGGCAAGTCTGAACCACCGAGCTGCCTCTCACCTCTAAAACCCCAGCTGAAACAAAACCAGGCTTTGCAACCACAACCCCTTTGCATTTCCCCTCCCAGGAGCTGGAAGCTCCTGGCTGTACTGGAGCCAGAGACCCACCACGGAGGAAGGAGCCAGGTCTCTCTCTCCGGTGCATTTCTATAGCCCGAGAGATGGCCAAGCAGGTTCGGGAGCTCCTTGCAGGCGGCGGGCGRGCAGGGGGAAGCGGGAGTGGGGCCGRGGAGGACGGCATTGCCCGTGCATCACCTCCTAAAGGAGGCGAGCCCCCGAAACCGCCCGCCGTGCCCCCCTCCCCCACTTACGGAACATGGTCATGAACTGGGTGGGCTGCAGGTTCCAGTAGCCCCAGTTGGTGCGGTAGCCGCGCAGYGTGGCGTACTCCTCGTGGTTGTAAGCCGGCTCCGTCCCAAAGGTATCGATGACCCGGACGCGGCACCTGGGAGAGGAGACAGGACCACGGTCACACCTCGAGGACCTCAGTTCGAGAAAGTCCCACTGCCAGGGACATCTGGTGTCCCCGGGCAGCCCAGCCCTCGYCTGCTCCCTGAGCAGAGGGTGCAGGAACATCCCAAGCAGCCCTTCCCAACCCACCGCTCCCTCCTGTAACGAGCAATTTCCCCTTGCAGGGCTTTCATCTCCCTGACGTTTACGAGAATGATGTATCTCCTGAAAACTTGTTAATGCTTTTCCCAATATTCCGGGAATGCTGAGGCAGGCATTACCAGCACAAGACCAAGGAGAGAAGGGGAGCACCAAGCAAGGGAAGAGCAAAACAAGCTGAATGCGAAAGCAAATGCATTTATAATAAAAGCAATAACACCGCTTGTCATTTTTCTCTCTAATAAAATTGTGTAGGGTAGTAGAGGAGATGGGAGAAAACATAATAAATAGCAGGACTATCAGCACTAAATTAAATCGCATATTTTCCTGGCTGGTGATGTACCAGGGGATGATGACATTTGTCTCGATGCTGAAGGAGCCGGGGACGGGGCTCTGCTGCTTGCAAATAGAAAAGGCTCGCGCTTCCCCCCGTGGTGTGGGCACCCCTGCTGCAGGCTGCAGGCACGCAACTCGGAAGCACACGYGCATCGCAGGCACACGCAGGGGTTTTTTCCCCAATTCAGTTTCTTCTAACGAAGTTTYATCTTACACAGGTGAGGCTCCGGAGCGAGCAGACCTCCTTGTGCCGCGGCAGCGGGGGACACAGCACGGCAGGAGCTGGCGCAGCCAGGCAAAAATCAAAGGTGCAATCAAAGGGTCTGACTCCTTGGACGTGGGGCTATCCTTCAAGGTCATTAGCATTAGTCTTTGCTTGCTAATTAATGAAATGGAGAGTAAGAGAAGGGAGCGGCTTTGCTTACCTGTATTTCTTAAAGGAGAGCCCCATGTGCTGCTTCATCTGTTGGAGACCGTGGTAGTCGGTGTAAATCAGGTCAAAAGGCAAAGGACTGGTCAAGGGGCAGTTCCCCCGTCCTGGAGGCACCCCTAAATGACTGGGGAGAGGCAGGAGGGACTGATCAGCCCCCCAGCACCACAAGCACCCATTTCCCTGCCCAGGRTTTAACAGGGGCCATCAACCAGCTCCCCAGCTGACGGAGGGGGAGCAAGATCATTCTCCCCTCCCCAGCCTTTATTTCTTGGGCCAAAAACCCGAGGTTTTGGGGAGTCCTGGTCCCTCCCCATCTTTGCACTTGCTCCAGCCGAGTTCCTGCTCCTCACACATGGATGATGAGGCATCAGCATTCCCAGCCAGGGCTCACCAGCATCTCCTTCGACACACACTCCCCTCGACCTCTCTTGTCGAAGACACCAGATCTCCTTTGCTTTCACTGCAATCACATCAGTGACAGACTTGCAGAGCCACATCTTCMCCTCCTCCCTGCCTGCGAGGCTCCCAGCTTAGCCTAAATCTCCCTGTTCCCAGTCCCATCTCCCTCCCAGTGCAAACACCATGCATTCTTTCTCTCACTCCAGTCCTTACAGGTACCCACCCCATCCCTGAGCACCCTCAGATTCTCCTCGACGCTGGCGGCACTGCCTGTCCTTGGCTGTCGTGCACATTTCATTAATATTTCTGACTTTTTGTCCCATTTATGAAATAGTTCAATAAAGCCAGGGCAGCCGGACCCTGGGTCTCGCTCAGGGGGTTTTCAGCCAGTTCCTTACAACAGCCGTACTCAGCCCCCTTCCCTCCTCCAGCGGATAAAGTGCCTTATGAAAATCCAGATAAACTAGATCGACTGCAATCTCTTTATCAAGATCATCGGTTACCTTGCTGCCAAGGTGATRTGTGATTAATCTGGCAGGATACAAGGCTGGTAAACCTGTGGCATGTCTCCTTCCATTTTCAATTACCTCTGTGAACTGATGAATCCCTCTCTCCAAAGCTGTTCCACTAAGTGTCCCACTGATGTCAGCCTGACAGCCCATCTGCTCGTCTGGACCACGTTTCCTCCTTCTCAGAAAAAAACCTGTGACACCTTCCAGCTTCAGCAGGTTTCTCAAAAATCCTTGTTACATGTACTTGTGATTTCTGAGTGCCGGTTTGCTCAGAAATACAAATGTTCCACCCCCCAGTTTCAATGTTCTTGTATTTTTTTGTCCTCCTAAAGAGAAGAATTCCTCATCCTCACCCCCATAACCCCACTCACACCCAAAGAGCCACAGCAACATCCTCATGGAAAACCAAAATGTTGAGCTGATTTGGTCCACTCGGGCTCTGCCCCCCTCGCCCCATGCAGCCACCCCGTTTCACTCTCAGTCCTTCTAACAGGGCTGAGGAATTTATGTTTTATTTTGCAAGTCTGAGCTCAGACAGTGYGAAGTCTCACCCTTAGCTCCCACCTGTCAAGATATCTGTCTTTGTTTTCTTCTGGGCTCTTCACTTACTCCCAGCACCTATTTGGAGATGGGAATTTATCCCAGCCATCCCTATAAGTATTTTCCCTTTTCTTAGGAATAAAAGGCCCAGCCAGGTTTTAAATTCCCAGGCCTTGAAGCCTTCACTCCGTGACCTCTCTTACTGGTTCTCCTAATTTCTCTGCATTTCCCCTTCTGAACCTGAGAATCCTCTTTCCAGCCCTACCTGGATCTTCTCAGTCAGTCAGCTGAAGCTCGAATGGACCCACAGTCCAAGGATCCATCCTCTGAGGAACACTTCCACAAGGTCCTCATCCCTTGCCCAGACCTACGACTACGCACAGCATTTCATCTGTCGATCCCRTGGCTGTTTGCGGAGGAAATGGATGGCTCTCCCACCCGGGGAACAGCCAAGTTATACAGTTATCACAAGCATTTGCTCGCCAATCTCTCACTAGTCTTCACCAACAACATCAGAAGGGTCATATGTAGCCAGGGAAATTGGTTGGCCATATAGCCGCAATAAAGGGCTCTCGGTCCGCTCCAGGCCATATCTCCCTCTTCTGATGTGGCTTGCAAGCCCTTGAGCATTGGGCACCAATATCCTTCTTCCAGCCCCATCCCGACCTGAGACCGGCGAAGGGTCATCCCAAGCTCCTGACCATGACCGTGACTCCAGAGGGTGAGTAATCGCGGAACCACATTGCTTGCCAAAGCCAGGAGAAACACAGAATTTCGATTTAAGGCGAAGAGCTGCGGCTTCATTGCTCTTGTGACAAGGGATATAAGCGTCAGCGCAGGGCAGCCCGGCCGGGTCAGCCGCAGGGGGAACAGGCGGCAGTTTTATCACTTTTATGCACAATTTTACACGACACGGCTGACCGGGAAGATGGCAGGAGTGGAAAGGCCCTCACCTCCCGCAGCCACCTCAGTACGATACACAGGGCAACAAGGACACCCACCCTCCTGGGGAGGCTGAAGTAGAAGGGGCATTTCTGAGCCAGTAAAAAACCCCAGGGTTTTGTAGAGATGCAACGCTAAATATCACATTTGCTAGCACAGGTACTGCTTTTTCCTCAGTCACCAGGAATGTCTATTCAACAGCCACGATTTCTTTGCTGCCGGAGGACGAGCGCGCCTCTGCTGACCCCCCAAGCCGGGCAGCACCTCGCRCTCTGCTCCTCCGGGTGCCCCTCAAACCACCCCTCAATTTTGACTAAAGCTGATCCATAAACCTTCTATTTAACTAAAAATCCCCAAATCATAACGCTTCTTTTCCAGCATACCCACCCTCTTGCTGGTAGGCATCACACAAGCTGCTGTGTTACAAAATCATCCATAATTTTAAAAAGCCATAACCAAGCTTGACAAGGGGCTGCGGGAGACAGCAATTAGTGTGTCTCATACTGAATCCTCCAAAAAACTTTCCGCTGGTTAGGCAGAGCGGGTCTGGCTCCCCCGGCTCCCCCTCGTCACCGCGATCTGCCCCACGTCCCCTCTCCGGGTGTTCGGGACTTGCCAYGTCCATTTATACTCCCAGCACCAGGGCTGCCAGGCAAGAATAGATCTAAAAGCAGGACCGGTGTCTCTGAAGCAGAGCGTCTCTCTCATTTACCCCCCTCACCCTTCCTAAACACTTTATAACCATTGACTTTAATATTCCAATCATGCAAATCCAGGCCGCACCTCTGAGGTGGGGGGAATTTTTTTTTTTTCATTCCTCCTTATTTAAACATTCTTTATTCAAGCTTTCATCATTTGCCAGTTAAGTCAACTAATTTTCTACTAAACCCAATTTCACTCATGGTTGGAGTGAAATTTCCCTGATTTTTCCTCGTGCCATGTACTATTAATGGCGCTTGAAATTACGCAAATAAAATTGATGAGCGCAAATGCCTTCTCCTCAGCCAGCGCAGCCAAGAGATTTGTTTTTGAGAGCTCCCCTCCCAGGCCAGCCAAGGACGGCCGCTGTCTCGTGCCCGGGCTCAGCAGCTCCGGAGCCCCGGCAGGTGACCCGGTGGCTTGTCCCATCCCGGCATCCAGGATTAGYGCATCGGCTCAGCCCTCGCTCCTCTCTGGGAGAGAGCAGCCGAAGCAGCTTCAATCCGAGCGCCCAGCTCGCCTCTCCGCCAGCTGCCTCCACCAGCTGTGCCTGCTCCAGAATAAATCTACAGCAGCTTCTTGTCCTCCTATTTTCCGCCCTGAATCAACCAGGGGACGCATTCCCTTCCCGAGCGCGGTGCGGGCTCTCTGAAATCAGATGACTGCGGGGTTGGCTTTACATCCCATTGACCTATTTTCAAATTAACCCAACGTTTCCTTCCACGTTATCACTCCTGAGGCTGAAAAGTCCAGCGCTAAATGGATCTCGTGGGCATCTGCTGGCAGGCTGGGCCAATATCCTATATTATATTTAATTGCATCTTCTCTGCCCGCATCTGCTGTCATCAGCAAGGCAGGCTGCAGCAGGGGAGATGGAGGAGGGCTTCCGACCTTTCTGCTCCCTCGGCTTCTCCCCATCTACAAGAGCCCAGCAAGCACAGGGCCGTTATCCGGGGGATCGAAGGTGCCGGAGCCGAGCCCGAGCGGCTCCCGGGGGTCTGTGACAAGCCCATCACGAGCAATTTAAAGTGCAAATTGGAGCCCACGAGATGAACGCCCCACTGCCCGGCCGCTGCTCCCAGCTCCTCCTCCTGCTAGAAGGGACACGAGGTTTTCCAAGCCATGACAGTATGCTTTGTAAGCCACCTGCAATGGTTTTACTTTTGCAGCCCGCACCTGGGCTGTTTCTCTGGCCCAGCATCGATCCCGCGTGACACAGCCCTACCCATCGCGGGGGGAGGTTCAGCAAACAACTCATTTATTTCCGAGGTTCAACAAAACCCTGTTTTCCCGTCATGGCAGGACGCAGCACTTGCTGGAAACCTTTGCAGCACAGAAGACAGCTAATGTCGAGGCTTTGCTGCTCGTCTGAGCAGCAGCAGCTCCAGCGGGTCCGGGCAGGGCTCTGCCGGGAGATCCTCTCCGCCGGGAGGTCCCCAGGAAGGCATTTTTTCTGGGCTGCAAAGATAAGCCATGAGGAGTGAAGACTGCGGGATGCTTTGCATCTTATAAGGGGATTCAAAGCCTCCAGAAATGGGGAGTCAACAGTTCTGCGGGGCTGGAGGCTGGGTTTGGTCCAGGGGCTCCCGGTTGGACCATCTCYGGGTGTGCTGAAACCTCCGTCCTCCCCGACCTCGCCAGCCCGGAGGGGCTCTGGACCCCTGCAGGGAGGATCAACCCTCCCCGCACGCCAGGCGTAACCTCCTCTCACCTACATAAACTACCCGGCAGTTMATAAGATTATGATAACCTTTATGTGACAAAGCAGAGGTTTCTGCAATGGCAAAGAAGCCAGCAAGCGAGTYGTCATTTGGCTACAAAATAAACATATTTCGCGAAGGAGCACAATTTAACAGCTCRGTAATTCCTGCTAATTTATGCACCTTCCTCTCCTACAAAATGAAGCCCTTAAAGGTGGGAGAAATCCCTCCCCGCCACGGCAGGGCGGCTCATCCCCGCTCCTCACGTGGCCGCTGCCAGCAAAGCTCCCAGCCGCCTCCTCGGAGGTGCCGGGAAGCTACTGTAATTAAAGGGAGCAGCTTTTGCAGTCTCATTTCGATGTACCCGGCTTTTAATTGCTGAGCTACAGGGCTGCAACTCTGCAAGCAGCTGTACCTGGCCGGAGGGGGAAGGAGGGGGCGGGGAGGTGACGGGATCCACCGTCCCCGGGCGAGAGTCGGGCAGAGCCAGACCCTGGGGAAGCCCAGGAGGGTGCCAGAGCAAACAGCTCTTTCTGGTCAGAAATTCAGCAAATAATGAAGAAAGTTCCCAGGAAAGGGAAATAAATGCTTGGGCTCCTCCGGGGAGCAGCAGAAGCTGAGCACTCGGGTGCTGGCGGCGCCTGGGCAGACCCTCGGCCAGACCCTCGGCCAGACGGGCTGTCCCCCGCTGTCCCAGCAGCTCAAAATTAGGGACGGTTTTACCCAAATCTTCATGGACACCGCTAGAGCAAAGCCGATTTCTACCCACTAACGTCTCAGACCCCTGGCTACCSCAGCAGCTAAGACATGTCTGCTGGAAACGTGTCCCAACTAAACTACGGAGTGGAGAATCCAATAAAGCTCAGACACACCGTGGTGTGTCCAGCCCTTGTGCAACCCCTTGGTTCAGTCTCCATCACCTCTGCCTTTGCTTGGGTTCGCAGCACTCGAGTACCCACAATCAGAGGCATCATCTTCAGCTCCCGCCGAGACCTGTAACCAAACATCCAGCCTTTCCGAAGCCCGCAGCATCCCGTGCGCAACCGTGTCCCAGCGCGAACATCAAAGCCTGGCCCGAAAAAGAACAAACTGGTGACCCTAATAGCTTACAGAACCACTTGGTCTCAAGTAACGGGAACATCTGATGCTACATTAAAGGCTGAGGATTCCTCCCCACTACTGCGGAGTTGATAAATCCCACGGCCACGCCACGCAGCTCCATCAGGACCGCACGCAACTGGTCACTTCTGGCTGTTCCCACGAACAATTCCTGGCTTGCCCGCACGTCAGGACTGTATTTGCCAACTGGCGAGGGAAGGTGAAGCCTGGAGCCTGGGCATCGCGCGAGTTTTCATGTGAACAGATGCAAGACAGAAAGATGGCTTTTATCTGCCAGAAAATAATTAGAAATGCCTTCGTCTGGACATTGTGTTTCAATTTGAATGGCCCTTTTTGCAGCCTGAATACACCTCGGTGACCGTGGAAAGCGCAGGAAAAYAGCAGCTATAATTGTGTGCCAGGCAAGGAGAGGAGAGCGGCGGCAGTGGGAGCTGAGCCTCGTCCCKCCGCGGTGCCGGCCCCGCCGCGGTGCCGGCCGTGCCGCAGCCCGTCCACGCCGCCCCGGCGCACCGAGAGCGGCTCGTCGCCCAAACCACGTGCTGGCCACAGCTACCGCTCGGCAGGGAAAGGGCTGCCAGCACGGGATACAAACACGGGCTGAAAATTAAGTGCCTTGCCAGGGCCAGTATTAGGAGTCCAGGACTTGACACTGGAGCAATTAAGCTCCGAGAACACTTTGTAAAGCTCCGACCCCACGAGGCATCAAATCCTCTTTTCTTCGACTTTCTGTCCTGCCTTATGAGCAGTTAATTTCAAAGGGGCCATTGCAAAAAGCACTTTTCAGCATCACCGAGATCAATAGCCCCGGCCGCTCCCGCAGCTCACAGCACCGCAGCCCCGTCTCCCTGAGCCCCGCAAAAGCAGCTGGAGATGCCGACACGACCATTCCCACGGCCTAAGGACAGGGGCAGGAGCTGGGGGTCCCCGCAGCGCCCGTTGTGCCCCCTCTCCCGGGGGGAAAGGCCGAGCGCATCCCTCCCCGCCTGCCCTGGGGCGCGGGCGCTCCGGAGGGGGAGGCTCGGCTCATTGCGGCTTTTGCACGGGCGCAGCCGGCGCTCCGAAGGCGCTGCTTGTAGTTTTCCAACATCTACTTCTAAGCTGCCTCATTAACAACCCAGCTCAGGTCTTCCAGGCACTTCCCACTCCTCCACTACCAAGCAACACACACACACGCCGGCCTCGATTCCCACTTCCCTGAGAGCACATTTTGGCTACCAAAGCAGCATAAGGAGCCTTCAGTAAGAATAAAGTGTTTGCATTCAGATTGGGGATCTTTCCTGCCTCCCTGCTTCAAGACAAGGCTCGAAATGCTGCCGGCTCCCCCGGCTGCCCCTACCCACCCAGCACAAACCTCCGCTGGAAAACAATTCCTGAGCCCCTGCTCCAGCTCGACGCTTTGCTTTTCTCCGGGGGAGCTGCACATGCCCAGCGATGCTTTGCACCAGCCACCAGACAATCCCGTGTTTCACCCCTTGCCTGTCAAGACGCATCAGAAGCAGCTCACAGATTCACTGGGAAATGCAAAAGAGGACAAACACCTGCACTTTGTTTGACCACAGGAGAAAAATTAGCCTCTGGTAGGACACAGCAGCAGAATTCACAGGTCTTTAAGGTCTACAGTGGGCGAAAGATAAGCTAGCCCTGGAAAAGCAGAGCTGAGCTCAGCCGTGTCRATCCCAGACCTCACAGGGGCATTTGGACGGTGCCTAGGCGAGCCGTGGAGCAAGCCAGCAGATCCCCAGAGCTCCTTGGCTTCGCTCCAGATTATCACTGACCCCCCAAACCAGGGGAAGAACCGTTTAACGCCCCTGCTATTCACCGCTTGGCATCTGCTGCTCTTCCCGTTGGAGCCCCCCGGCACGGAGAGGTGCCCAGCACAACACSGGCACGCTCCCGACCTGCTTTCACCCCCAGCCCTCCATCAGGAGTTTTTTGGACTAGGGACTTACTTTTCCTCCTCGTTTGCCTGATCCCCAGCATCTCAGACCCAATCCCAACCACCGCCTCCGGGCACTGCTGCATTGCAATCAATACAGATGCTAATAATGAACAGCTCTCGGATAACTACCGGCCGAAGTGCACCCACGCAGACCTTCCAGTGATCCCTTGCCAATGATCAATACGCATAGAAAAATCAGATCAGAAATTTGAAGAGACAAAAAAAACAAACCAGGAGAAAGGTTATTCCATGCTGAATAATTTATGGGCGCCAGCCTTTGCTCCGTGAAGGCTGTGCTGGGCGGGAGCAGCTACAGCTCTCAGCCGTGAAAGGAGCAGGGGGTGGCAAAGAAAAATAAACAAGAAGTGGAGTCAACACTTCACATTGCTGGAGCAAAATATCCCCAAACCCACTCCAGTGCTGGTGCCTGCCCTGATACAAGCTCAGCAAGAGATACCCGGGATGGGAGAGGACAAATTTAGCTCTGGTCTACARCGGAGCAAAGCTTTGCTGCTTCAGGAGGTCACACGGGGCAGGAGGGATAAGAAATCACCTGGGCTGCTCCTTCCACGGCGACACAGCTTTAGCTTTGCTTCACCCCCGCMCCCCAGCTCCAGCCCCTCGCGCATCCCCCGGCTCTCTGCGTACCAACCCCTGCCCAAAGCCGCAGCTACAGGTAAAGCCCCCTCCAGGCTTTAACAAAGTACCCGAGATTAACTATTAGCACAACTCGGGATTAATTACACGTGTTCCGCTAAGGCTCCCACTCGCTCGTGGTCGGGCGAAGGCTTATCTCAGCACTCCTCAGAGCCACCGCTAATGCCGTACCCGATAGCAGGGCCACTGCTGAGAGGTCTGCAAGCACGGAGCAGGATTGCTGGCACCGCTCGGTCCTCCCCGCGGGGGGAACCTCTGCTCCCCCTCCGACACCCGCCTTAACCCACCTCTTGATGGGCTGCAGGAGGCTCCCCGCAAACACTGGGCTCGGTCTCCAAAGGGACAGAGGGGACCCAGCTACAGCCTCAGCCCCATCAATGTGGAGGGGGACCCACGACGTGGGTGTCCGGCATTTAAAGTGTCATCAAAGCACAGGACACGCGCGCGGGGAGGTGGGGATGGTTTCTGTCGCCGGGACAGAGAAGCGCGAGATGGGCAGCCCCAGCCCGGCTGGCTCGCTCTCCGTCGGAGCTACGAAGGGGAAGAGACGGAGCTGCCGTTCCCAGGCACCCCAGGACACGTCCAAATCCCCGTCAGAAGAGGAGACCTCATCACTGCCAACCSATGTCGCAGCTCCCGCGCTTCTGAGAAAGGCGAACTACTACAACGCGGCTCTTCTCCAGAGTCACTCGCAGAGGGAAACGGATGCTGCAAAMCCCCCCGTAAGGCTCAGCCAGCTCCTTCCCCTCGTTAAACGACCACCGTGAGGCTCTTCATTAAAAAACACAAACAAGAACCACACAACAACAACAACAACAACACAACCCTCCCAGCCATTAACTTCTTTCATCCTTGAGCACACGGATGTTATTCAGCACGTCAATTTAGCTCAGCACGCCACGCGGAGATCACCGTGATGCATGCCCGCCTCTTTGAGAAGCCGCTGCCTTTTGCATTAGGACCAGGATTATTTTTTTGAGTTAATTAGTCGCGAGCTAATTCTGTTCATTAATTCTGAATGCCGCAGGGGCTGGGTTGGGTTTTTTGTTGTTTTTTTTCCAGGATTGTTGGTTTTTTTCATTCCATTTTCAGCATGGCTCATTATGCAGCCAATGCTGGCTTAGCATCRCCCCAAACCTGCCCAGTCCCTGAGGCAGCTTCAGGCTTTTCTTGATTTATAACCCATCCCAATTTGCATCTTCCCTGGCACTTGCCCTCCACTCGAGATGTCTSACAGGAGGTGAGGAAACCTTGCAAGGTTACAGGAGGCGGCAGCGGCAGCCCGGTAATGACAGAACTGCATCAGCAGAGAGGAACACGGCACACTCTTATCTTTGCCCTCTTACTTTTTCCATCTAATATTGGTCCCTCTGGGAGACAGGGTGCTGTCTGCAGACACTCGTAGGGCGGCCCGGCGTGGCTGTCTGCATGCTGTCAGGCTGCATCGCCCCACATCCCGTGGCAGAAAAAGCCCATCCCTCTGCGGGAAGCGCCCCAGCAGCGGCAAATTCCCCCACAGGTCTCGAAGCCACCAGCAGCACCTCCCGAGGAGGGACCCCTTGGTGGCTGCCACCCCCCCTGCACGGGATGCAGGTTRTTTTTGGCAGCCGCCCCAGCTGCCGGCCTCGCGGCGGAGCAGGAAGGGAGGGAGGCAGGGAAGGAAGGAAGAGAGCACAGTCGCTGCTCAGACAACGCTGGCGAAGCCGCGGGGGGTTGAGCGCGGCCGTGCGCGGTGGGGAGAGCCAGCGACCTGCAGGACACCTGCACCCTGCAGCCACAGGGCCACCCGCCCCGCAGAGAGCATCCCCGGGGAACAGGGGGGTAAAAGGGAGCCTTTCCCACAGCCAGGCGTCAGGGGACACGGGTGATGCTGTGTGCTGACAGCAAGGGATTAACGCTGCTCGGATCCAGTGCCGGGACCACAGGGCAGAGCCCTGCCCCGGACATCTCCACATCAGCCCCGTGCAAAGCCCTGCTGCAATTCTTAGTTTGCACCAGTCCTCCTCGCTTTCCCGGGATGCAGAAGGGATGGGATCGATCCCAGCCACGACGCTGGTGGTTTGCACCCACCCAACGCTTGCACCAGCACAGCACCAGCGCTTCCCGAGATGTAGGTGGGGAAAAGCCACCCCCGAGCCTTTGCAGACCTCGTGCTTTCACGCAAAACCTCGATGCAGCCCACACGCGCGTGGGGGCAGACCCTCCCGGGGGGGGGGGGACACACACCGCCCACCCGCAGCACCCACCTCTGCAGGTCCTTCAGGGAGACCGTGACCCTCAGGCTGTGTCCCAGGAGGAAGAGGGCAGCCAGGATGTCAGCCCACTGCACCATCTCGCCCAGCGGGCCCCCCTTCAGCACCCGCGGACTGAAAACATCCCCCGACTCCTCCGTCAGGAAGCCGATATGGATCAAGATCTGGAGAGACAAGGAGAGGGGTCAGTGCTGGGAGGGGTGGTGATGGGCAAAAGGGRCAAGTTGGGTTTTCCAGCCCAAAATGACTGATGGCTCCCGATTCCCTCCAGCTCCTTTTGCAGGTTGTAATTACTCAGGGAAATCATTTGGGTGTAAAGACAAGTGATCTATGTCCAATTAGCAGAGACCCAATAGTCAGAGGCTACCAGCTCCCATCGACTCCCATCCCAGGCGCTCTGTATCCTGGGACCAGGCCATGTTCCCCATGTACATCACGGACCGGAGCCGGATCTCCCGGCACACGGGGACTGAAGGGCACGGCAAAAACACGAACGGGAGGGCCAGCAACCTCGGCACCTCYGCGGAGCAGACGTGCCAACCTCCCTGCCCGCTGCCGGCTGGACACCCTCTCCCACCCACCRGGACCTGTCTCCAAAATTCACCCCGTCGCTCCGCAACGCCGGCCCTGCAATGTCCCGCACGCACGCGGAGTCGCGCCCACGCACCACAGACCCAGCCCTGCAGACACGTGTGCTTCCATCAACGAATTTTCCTGCCAGCCCACTCACATCCCAGCTGTCTCCGCTCCCCGCCTCCCCCAGGGCTCAGCTTTTCCATCCCCCCACCGCGACCCCCCCGTGCAATTCGCTCATACGTGTTTCTGGTCTCTCTGCCGGCCCTTCAGCTTCTGCTCGAGGCGCCGAGCCGCCCGCAGCCACTGCTGGGCCAAGTGCCGGATCCTCTTCTTCATGAAGCTGAGGGACTCCTTGCCCGTGCCGACCAGCTCCAGGAGGCGAGCCAGGTCGCTCCGGAAAGCTGCCTGGGAAAGGAGCACGCTCTGCGTTTTGAGCGTAGGGAAAGCAGCCGCGAGAGGAGCCCCGGGCTGCCACGGGGCTGGCGGAGGTGTGCCCATGGCCGCTGAGGTGCCAGGGGTCCTTGTTGGACGGAGAGCTTCCCCTGGTGCCACCAGACCTGAGACCAGAGCTCCTCCACTTAATGCCCCAGACCCCAGGGACCCCGTTGCACCCAGAGCATCTCGTGACATCCCGGATTCCTCAGCACAGGGAAGACGTGGGCCTGTTGGAGGGGGTCCAGAGGAGGCCACAAAAATGATCAGGGGGATGGAACCCCTCTGCTGTGGGGACACCTGAGAGCTGGGGGTGTTCAGCCTGGAGAAGAGAAGGCTCCAGGGACACCTTGTTGTGGCCTTCCAGTACTTACAGGCGGCTTGTAAGAAAGATGGGGACAGACTTTTTAGCAGGGCCTGTTGCGACAGGACAAGGGGGAATGGTTTTAAACTAAAAGAGGGGAGATTCAGACTAGATAGAAGGAAGACATTGGTTACGCTGAGGGTGGTGAGACACTGGCACAGGTTGCCCAGAGAGGTGGTAGATGCCCCATCCCTGGGACATCCATGGCCAGGTTGGACGGGCTCTGAGCAACCTGATCTGGTTGAAGGTGTCCCTGCCCACGGCACGGGGGGTGGACTGGATGGCCTTTGAAGGTCCCTTCCCACCCAAACCATTCTGTGATTCTATGAAAACCCACGTGCGGCATCGTGGCCCTGCTGACACCGCTGGCTCTGGGAATACTTATTTCCAGCAGCCTTGAAGCCACCCGCTCCCCCTGACCCCCCCAGGACCGGCAGGACACAGGCTGCCCCCACCCTACCTGCACCCGGGGCAGCGGCGGGGGCGAGGGCAAAGCCGCCGTCCGGTTTCGCCACGGCAGGGGRGGGCAGAACCACTCGACTTCGCTGAGGTAGATGAGGAATGAGCACTCGGTGCCGTCCACGCCAAAAAACGCGTAGCAGGGGTCGGAGGTCCACCTGGCCCTCATCCACTGCGAGGGGGCAAAGACACACGTGGGGCTCGCCCTCCGGCCGGGAGGGACACGGCAGCCCTGCCAGCTGCCCCTGCCACCGGCAACTCTGTCCTCCATCACCTTTCTCCAGCTGGGAGCCAGGAGCGAAGGGCAGAGGGCGGATGAAGGGCTGCAAACCAGCACCAGTGCCGCGGTGCCCACGTTTGCCCGCCCGGCGCCGCGAGGGCAGGGGAAGAGCCGGGAGGGTTTGCTGGGGGCTCCCTGGGTTCCTAGCACTGGTTCCAGCACCAACACGTGCCCTCCCCACGGGCACAGCCATTAACCCCCAGCAGACGATGCACCACAGAGTGTTCTCCCCCTTCTCTCGGCTGGGGAGCGAGCCGAGCGGCTGATCTCATCGCCCCGGGCGCAGCAGGGCAAGGAGACACAGCCACCGGCAGTCCCCAAGGATGATTTCACGTGAAGGAGAATAACCAGTGACCAGAGCAGCGATTTATCATCCCCCGCAACAGCTCTTGCCAGCCTCTTCCTAATTCAACTACTAAAACAAATCTACTCGGGAGACAGGTCGCTGCGCCCAATATGTAAAACGCAGCAATCACCCGGACAGGAGATCGAATTACAGCCTTCCACAATTAAATTACATTCCGAATTTACTCAAATTGTGGAAGGAAAGGATGGCTAGCACCGGGGGAAGAGGAAAATACAACCCCCCAGTACCCTTTGAATATATCTTTCAACATCTTTTCAGGGAGACTCGGCCCTGCAGAAGCCTGAGCTTGAAGCAGGAGGCTGGGAAGCGGAGGGAAGAGGGAGATGCTTTTAATTAGTTCATGTAAATATGCTCTCTGACAAAGCAATCATGCTCCGGGCCAAATGCCAGGCTGCATTCAGGTGTAAAGAGCAGGCTGGGTCAGGCAGGACATCCTATTTGAGATGGAGGTCCTGGCCACCTTAACRAGATGCTCTTCTGTGTGATGCTGAGATTATTCCCCAGACGCTAGCTAACGCTCCAGATATTTAACGACGATGTGACAGTGCTTTCTCCTCACCGCGCTTCTGTCATTAAACACAGAAACTACAGGCAGGGAGGGCTGCAGGCAGAGGTGGTCTCACAGAGCTGATTCTGCTGCTGCCTGCACGCCTCTGGGTACCGTGGCTTCAGCGCTTCGACGACTAAAACTGAAGGTTTTTAGTTACTTACTGGGGGAAAAGAGTTACACTTGTACAGCAAAGGCTCCCAGAGGAGGTCGGACACCTCCCTTGTGTTTTCTCCTCACAGCACAGCCATGCTTTGCTTTCCACATCTTTGGCTCTGCTCCTCCTTCCCTTCCCGTTTCAAAGCAAACAGTTTYACTCTGGAAAGCATCCCCCTCCCCACTGCCCTTCCCAGTTTAACCCCCGGGGCTGTTCCTCTGTGCCCTTCCCAGCAGCTTCCAGCCCAGGTCGAGACCCTCTCCCAGCCAGSGAACCCCGACTCACCTCCACCTTCCCAGCGCAGTCAGGGTACTTGGGGTCCCTCGGCACCTCGCACTGGTCCCTCCTGCCTTCCACCACTGCAGAAAGACAATTTGGGCATGGGGGGAGCTGGGACATGCCAGCTAGAAACGCTGGGAGGGGATGGGAGGGGATGGGATGGGGCTGCCAGCCCCTSAGCGCATTCATCGGCGCAGCAGCTGGGCCAGCAGACAGCCCCGTCCCACTTGATGGAGCAGGACACCAAGATGTGAAGCATCTTCACCAAGGTCAAGAAGGAAACAGAGGAAACCCCCCAGCCCTGCTTCAACGCTGAGAGCGCGTTCCCCTTCCCTAAATCTCAGCAGGTCTCTTTATAGCACCTCCCTGCTGCTCGCTGCCTGGCCCAGACCCCAGGTCCCACCTATCCACGCTCCTGTTAATTATCCGTCAGTGGGCTGCAGTATCTAAGGAAGCACTTGACAGCCTTTACGCTGTAAACTTGCAATAAAAATTGTCCTGCTGAGCTGTTGAGAGAAGACTGAGCCCCTGGGGCCAGCCCCAGAATAAGGCACAAAAGTGGCTAAAAATGGTMATAGGGTGTTTCCTTCCCCTGTGGTTGGATTAGTATAAGACAACACCCCTCCTATAAGCCCTTCTTTGCCTGTAACTGAAAAAGCATGAGGTGGAAGAGGCAACGGAAGCATCTTCTACCTGATGATGCCAGCCCAAACCTCGGGAAACACGCAGCCGTGTGGAGAAACATCTGGAGCGCCCAGCTGCCCTCGCAGCACTGCCGGGTTGGGATGGGAACGTCTCTCCTGGCGCTGGATCCCAGCCCCTGGGCTTTGGATCCAAACCACCACATTTTTCTATCCAGGTGTTTGTGCTGGCACTGCTCCTCATCTTTAAATCTGCATTTAATTCTGTGGCATTTATTTCTGACAGCAATTCAGATTTGTCACCATTCCTCCCCCTCGCAGGCATGAGCTTCCCAGGTCTCGCTCCTCTGCAGAATGATCTCCCCGGCTCTCGAGTCCTCCTGGGCCAAGCGAGGCAACGTTTTTAGGAGAAGATTACTGCTGTCAGAGGCCACGGAGGGTGGTTCCCTACACAGCCTCCTTTTCCTGGCTGCAAGGGCAAGGTGAGAGCCCTGGATACCCCCGAGAAGGCTCAGAGCACACTCAGGACCTCCTCTCCCTCGCAGAGATGGTCTGACCATGTGCTGCACCCGCACAGTTGGACACAAGCAGCCCCAGCGGGTCTGCCCAAGAGCTTCAGGTGCCCTACTTAGTCCTGCGGGCAGGAGTGAGTTGGGTAACCTCGGATCAGCACCCATTCCCCCGCATTTTTAACAAACCTTTCASGCTAGCCTTGGCTGGATCTCCCTGTTGCAACTGCCTAACACGCAGGAGGTCTGGAGCACGGGGACCCCGGGGGACACTCACCTTTCCCGTTCAGGAGGCTGTTCCGGAGAATCTGATCTACTTTTATTGCGATGTCCGAGACGTTTTGAGCTATAGCTTGGATCCTCTCCATCAACMCGGCTGCTGGCTGGAACCTGGGAAAAAAAACCAAATAGACCCTGAGAACTTGATGTCTCCCAGTGGTGGCACCCAGGGGTGCTTATAGCAAACCTGCCGTCCTTGGAAGCTGCCAGCAGGTTGAACCTAGCTCCAGGACGCAGTATGGGAACGCCTGGCCCAGGGGGTACCGGGTAAAGAGCTCACTGCCTTCCAAGAGGTTGGATTAAAAACCTACGTAAATCAGTATTCTGCCACTTTTCGCAGTGTGCTGATAAACAGGGATACATCTGGGCATTTTACATGGGGAAATATCAAATAGGTTGGAAAAAATTTGTTTTCCTTATTTCAGATGTGCTACGTTTGAAAATCCTCTGCTGTGATTATTGGCCTTGCGGTGCATGTAGGAAGCTGTGCTGGGAAAAAAAGGGAGAAAAAACCCAAAAATACAGAGAAAGGAAGGCAAAACGGGAGGAGGGCCGAGGAAGCTTGTGGGCCTGGAGCAGACTGCAGATGCAGAACACGCGGGACACGCGGATGGCCTGAGTCCACCACAGCTTCAGGCGAGCGGATTCCCGAGCCCCSGGGCAGGAGCAGCGGCGGGGCGTGGGGACACGGTGCCGGGGCGAGCGCCGGCAGCACGGCAGGAGCCGGGGCTGAGCCGGGTCTCGCAGCCCCAGCAAAGCCCGCAGGCTCCTTCCCACCAAGGCTTGCGATCAGATTCCACCGGTTTGAATAGCTGCGTATGCCGTCTAGCGAATTAAACCTCGCAGTCAATACCRGCCTGGGTAAACAGCACCATTAAACTCATCTACATAACACATTGTGTAGACGGAGCGACAGAGCACTGTAAAGAGGCCGGGTGTCAATTAAAACCTGGTGTAATATATAAAAGGGCAAGAGAACTCAATCCATCAGCAGCGGTGCCCTGCCAGGCTTGACAAGGAGCGAGCTCTCCACCTCCAGCGCCTCGCCTGCCGTTTCCRCCGCAAACAACCACCACGTCTCGACGAGCGCGGTTATCGCAGTAAATAATTTCCCCTTCTGCAGCGTCTGGGTCATAAGTTTTTCCTCCTGCTGCCGCTGAGATCATTATAATACAAGGAAATGTCATAAGCAGTGAGCAAAACCAAAAGGGCTACCTTGAATACTCTTGGCACAAAAAATATGTGCTGATGTCAGGTCCTTCTCGGTGAAGTTTTATGTTTGTTCTCCAGCAGATCAGTGAACCCGAAGGCTGGGATTTAAAGTACCTCTGTCCTCAAGGCTAAAAAAATCCTGGTTTTATGAACCGATACTGCTTCGGTTGTTGATTTAAAGTCCATTCGCTAGCAGTGAGCAACCCACATTTTTCCTTCTGGCATGGTTTATGACCATCAATACTCAACCAGCATACCTCCACAGGGAGCTACATATCTCAGGCTTTTAAGAAATAATAATTAAATGCAGAGGACGCCATTGCCCCCAAGTAACTTTGAACCTTTTGCAGAGAATAAACCCCAGGTCTCCTGCCAGCAACTGCAACCGCTGCAGCAGGGAGGTTGCTCATGAGGCTCTGCTAAAATACGGGCACAAAAAGGACCTGTGATGCGCTCTGCTTGTGAGCGTGGCTCCAAGGAGATAAAATGCTCTCGGTCTGAGGGCTGCACAGCTCAGCCAGCCCTGAAAGTTCTCAACCCCCCCGTTTCTGCAACCCTTTTTCCACCGGCAAGCAGCCGTCAGACCATGCAGGTGATGCACACAGGCTCAGGAAACAGGGAAAAGCTGGGATGGGCAGTTTAGGAGCAAATGTCCCAAGGATGCAGTGAATTTAAAGCCAACAAGCCCAACCTCCTGCTCCAACAACAGGAGAGGGACGTCAGCTTGGTGGAGATGCTCCTCAGGTTTCTCCACCGCTCATGGAAAGGAGAGAGGATGAGCACAGCCACGGCAGCCCTGCTCCTGTGCTTCAGAGCACCTAGATTAGCCCACGATCCAACTTCTGCCTCCTCYCAGACGCCATCCCAATTCTCACTTGGGTCAGAACCCGCTCCCAAACACCCAATTAATTAGGCGAATCTCAAAAGTCAACAGCAACCTCGGTCCCCATCTCCTCTCTGATGACCTCTAGACCTCAGCTCAGCCAGGGCTGAGCACTGGGCATCCAGGAACTCRTTTAAACAAAAATCAGGATCGTTATCCTAAATAAACGGCTTTCTTCCAGGCTCAGCCTCACAGCCAGCCTAAGTCCTGCCAGAGCTCCGGCCACGGCGACGGTTCCACCGAGTGATGGATCTGGCCCAGCATCTCCGCCAGCTTGCCCAGCTCTTGTAAGCTACAGCTGGTCCCCAAATACAAAGATTTCAACTCAGAGCCCTTTGATGTAAAATGTATGTTTGATCAGCACGCTCAGACAGCACTTCCAGCCCTCGCAAACAAGACAGCCGCAGCCCACGGGCTCTGTGAGGCTTTCCCCGAAAGGCAGAAGGTTACCAAAAAGTGACACGTGGTTCAGTGTCCACCATGGTTCTTGGTATTAAGAAGATGGAAAAACTGCAGAAAACATCCCTCCAAAACAAGCAACCAGGCTCAAATCTCCCACCACTTGCATGCTCATCACCCCTATTTGTCAAACCAGTCTTCTCCAAATGCCCATGACTTGGAGCGAGGGATTTCACGCGTGGGGTGAAGAGCCGTGCTCCCACGCCRGGAGCACTGATGGGCCTCGGCGTTAGCACTGACACGGGCAGCACCGAGTCAGCCACCGCGGTCTTTTTATCTGCTGGGCGACAAGGCTATCACTTGAGCAGCAAATTTCATTTAACGTAYTAAAGAGATGACAGGAAGGTTAAGCATAAGCTGCATCACCTATCATTACAGTGATTTGTCACCTGGGCAGAGGACAAGAAAATAAGACATTTAAAGCAAAACCTTAAATGCAAAAAGGTCTTCTGTAGCTCGTCAGAATTTGATGCCTTATTCTTAGTAACTGGAGACACTGGGAAGGACAAGGTAAGTGGCTTATTCTGCTCACTGACAGCTAAGCAGAAGGGGAATATCCCACCGCGTGTCTCCATCCGAGCCGGGATGCCAGCACGGCCYCCGCCAGCCCGGCGGAAAGAAGAACTGGCTTCCAGCGCTACCACCGCACAGGGAGCAGCGACGGGCTTTTTCTTATTTTCCTTGTTGCTTTTTAAATTTTTCTATAGCGACAATCTAAATGCCACCAAAATGCGCTGGGGCTGTGCCAGCTATTGAAACTATAGTAAATTACTATGGGTTTTCTAGAACAAATTTTTCCCTAGGACCTTAAAACCGTTTACTACAGCAAATACAGTACTTTTACTTCTAACCATCAATATTGATTTTGTCTTTATTATTTTCAGATTTATATTTCCCCATGTTGATTAAGATTCAGATCACACTATGCCTTATAATGCACTGTATACAGTATTAATCTCATTTCAAAAACTGCTATTAAGATGTATCTTTCCCCACTGGCAGATCATTTGCCATATAATATAGCCGGAGGTTGAGTTTTCCTTTACTTTTTCATGCATTAATTTGGTTCCCTTCACTTTGTCTCTTGTCCCCAACCCTGCAGCAGCAGCTCAGATTCAGCCTGTTTATCCCTTTACAAGGCACTGTATTTTTATTGCCTTTTATAAAAGTGGCATTATGAAAAGATGAATCTCTTTCTATTTGTGTGTTGTCTTCATAATACAAGCCCTAAACATACTTGCTTGCTCATCCGATATTTCTTGCTATTAACTGGTGAAAGCAGCGACTTTGGGAAGACCGATACAGATGGAGAAAAGCAGATGTTCTGAAGATGATACATCAACAAATGCAACATTCGCACAGAGCAGTTTACCAAAGGATTCCAACTCGCTCATTACGGCGTCTGTGCTGCCGTTGGCCTCTCTAAAAATCTTCGGKTTTGCCCAAAGTCGCAGGGCAGAGCAGGAGGCAGCTGGGAAGGGTACCCAGGAGCCAGGGCTGCTGCTCGGCTCTTGCTGCGTCCCTGCTCCGGGGACACAAACCACCCCCTGACGTCCAGCCCCACGGCAGCCTCGCTCTCCAGGACAGGGAGCCGAAATCCCGGAGGCGGCACTGATGGATAACCCTTCCCGGCAAGGGGAAAAGSGCCTTTCCCGTCCTCCTGGCTCCTGCTGCAGCGTTCGAGGTGCTGCCCGYTAAAATAGCTGGGGTAGCACCGGCAGAAACGAGCCCCTGGGGCATCTCCAGCGGGTCATCCCGCGGGCTCGGGCTCCTCTCCCCATCCACCCAGGTGGGACGAGCTCGGAGTCGCCCGGCAGCCGGCGGGGGACAAGCCGGGGGTTCCCCCGGGATGTGGGGAAAAGCCCTCATCCAAGTGCTGGGTAACTGAAAAAGGCGATTTAAATCTCCGAGAAGACGGAGCAGTTAGAGCTTTGTTCCTCTGGCATAACAGAACCCAAGTGAACCTCATCGATGCCAGAGGCAAAACTTTTTTGGGGGGTCCGTGCCCTTGTGCGCATCTCTGCATCCCCTCCGAGGTGGCTTGCACCCGCGAGGCCGGAGCCCGGGCTGCCCACGGGGGAGAGAGGAACCCGGACACCAAGGGGTCACCGGGCGGCTGATGCTCTCCCCAACATTTGGGTCACGGTCCCCTGACACGGGTGCTCCCCGCGGGGGGTGCAGCAGGAGAGGCAGCGGTGGCCGGGGGTGCCCCGCTGATCAGGCTCAGCTGCACGCTCTGTGTTTATTTGACTTTTAATCCTGGTTTTAATCCCCATAACTCCGGCGCTGGAGCTATTACCCCGAGCCTGGWTAAACCACCGTGGCTTGGTTTGAGCTCACGGTCCGTGCAGTGTGGGGGGAGGCAGGAGGACAGCCGAGCACCCCGGGGTGCCGTGATGGGGAGCACCCTGCTCCGCCTGGGAAAGGCTCAGACCCGAGGGAGCAGAGCCAAAGCCCGCAGCCCTGGTTGCTGTCAGCCTGGCACAAGCTTACAGCAACCTCAGGGGGAACAAAGAAGTGCCGGGGCTGAGGCGTGGGACTGGCTGCTTTGCTCCCCCCAGCCCGGGCTCTGCCAGCTGGTCCAGCCCCGCGGTGCCTTTCCTGACACCAGACACGGAGAGGGGTGCTGCACCCGGAGCTGCAGCCTCCCCGAGAGCCACGCACGGGACGGCCCATACCACCGATAAGTGGTTTTATGCTTCACAGGCAGCTCCAGCCAGCCAACAGGATAAAAACTTAAAAATAAATAAAAATATTAAAAAATAAAAAAATAATCACAGAACAGCGTATGCTTCCAATACAATTTCTGGTGTCTCTGCATACTGCAATCCCTTCCGTTACATCTCAGGGCTGAGACAAACGGCTCGGTCTCCCCTCCGTGAACACGTGAATAAAAAAGACTTGAGTTTGCGCTGGCCATCTTTGTGCTCGTTGGGCACTCACCCTGGGCAAATATCCCAGGGAACTCGTTTCGGGACGGGAACGTTCCTTGGAAATTCATCCGAAGCAAATATTGGATGATGCACGGGCAAAGCCCTGCCTGAACTCCTCCAAGTTACGTGATAAATCACGTAATAAATACCGGAGCGTTTTACTCACTGAAGTACTTCCATTTATTCTAATTTCAGTTTACTGTGGGTGAAGTTTCTCACACAAACGCATTGAGAGAACCAGACCCTGAAGTAACCCAAACCCCGCGGCTGCACACCCCAGGGGAGGACGCTGCCATTTTAGTGAGCTGGCAATGAATTTCATGAAAAAAAATGATGAAAACCAACTTTCCAATCAAAGCCAGCATCTTGCCAACATAGGGACAACTTGCCAGCAAAGTATAACTAGGATCATTAATTAAAATATTTYATGAGTGCTACAAAGTGCTCTGAGAACCTTCCCAAGCAGAACACGAAGCCGAAGCCCCAAGCCCAGCCCTTTGCTTTCCTCCTGACGCCCAGAGCAGAACGGAGCCCAGCCACACGCCCGGGCAGCCACGGGCTGTATTTATGTGAGCCCGAAGGGTGACAGACAGGAGGGTTACGGATCAGTCACCTTGATGTATGTTAATCTGCACTTGATCGGGGCATCAATCAGATATATTTGCCTAYGTGCCTGAGTAGCCTGACGCAGGCTGCGAGGAACCGCCTCCGGTGAGCTGCGAAGACATTGCCAGCCTCGGCAGTCTCRACTAAGAGGGACCTGCCACAAAGTTAGACCAAAAATACCCTGTTTTGATCACGATCCCCGGGGCAGGGGATGCCCTGGGTGAGATGCTCTCCCGAGCCCGTGCTTTTCTACAGCCCTCAGCCGCRCATTTGCTTTGCCAGCTGGGTTTTTTGTGGACACGCTCCGCTTCATTTCGGAAGGGTTATTTTGGCAGCCTGTGTTTCCACAGCCTCCCCAGACACCCCCCTCCATCGCACCCCTGCCCCCCTCCGCAGGGGGCTGCTTGCTCCCAGCTGCTCTGAAATCGGGGACACCCAATGGAGGGTGAACGGGATCCGATTTTCCTCGTGGGGTACATCAGACACACGGCCTGGGCAAAGGCACCCTGGTGCCACGCTCCTGCCCACCCCACGGCACCACCCCCAGCCCCCCGAAGCCCTGGGCTCTGCTTGCCCCGGGGGACTGGGTGCCGAGGGYTTTCCCTGGGGAAGCCACCCGAGAAGATGCAAACAACCCCGGCACAGAAACACCAACAACAGCACTTTGCCTCCACGCGTTAWTGCATCAGGAAGGCTCATTTGCAAAGCCCTGCGATAAAGCAGCCCCCGGCATACCAATGTTTCGGGTTGGAAAGGCAGAAMAGAAATGCAAAGCAAAGCCTATCGCAGAATTAGGTTCAGCAGATTGAGCTGGAGGTGCTGGGGGAGGTACAAGCCTGGGAGCAGGAGGGGAGGGTGTGAGCGACCTGGGCACCCGTGGGCATCTGCACCCCCGCTGCGCTGGCGATGCCCGTCACCCTCCGGCTGCAGGTCTCTCCCAACGAGCCCAGAGCCCCTTGGGCAAGGTGGGGGCACATGGATGGACCCTGCTAGTGGTACACAGCCACCTCCCCGCTCTGCCTGAGAGGGAAAAGCAATTTAYCTCAGCTGCCAGGCATGAATTTCCCTGTGCATCTCCTCCCCTGACGGGGACCCCAGAAGTGAGGGGTCCTCGCGACCCCCTGCGCTGTGCCCATCCCCTCCAAGCTAACACCGAAAGCATCCAGGACCGAGCTGCAGACGTCCTTAGGAGCTGKCAAGAAACAACTCGCCGCCTCTGCCGGGATGAAACAGGTTGCCCGTGAGGAAGGAGAGCGCCGGGGAGGAAGGCTCCCACGGCGCTGGCTGCCGGGCTCCCCTGCCAGCCGCATGCCCCCCAGTTCCACCCGTGGGAGCATCAAAGAGAAGATGCTGCTCCCGCAGCTGAGCTCTGCTCGGCAAAACCACAACCCAGCAAAGCCGGGCTGGAGCACAGGACAGCTCTTACCTTCCCGGCGGGCTGCGTCGGGGCTCTGCCCGCTCCGGGCAGCTTTCACACCGCACGGCACCAGCCTCACCGCGCGGACGCCCCGCTGAGCCCCGCAGCGTGCCGAGGGGACGATGCGCGGAGGGGTCCGAGACTGCTCCGGGCTCACCTGGGTAGCAGGGGACCGTGGCATCTGGCAGCGATTTCTCTAAAGACAGCTTATCAGCAGCAACAATTCAGGAATTAATAGAGCCAGGCTGGCAGGATGCAGGAACATCACCCATTTAGTGTCATATTGTGAGACTTTTAATTACTGGGGGAATATGGAGTCATGTAATGATTACAAGAACAAATACTTAAAGTGTGTGGAAATTAACTGAGCCTTGGCAGTAATTAAGCTTGAAGATTAATCAGTCGTTAGCAAATAACACCCTTTGCAGGCTAATCACTATGTGGGGGAGAGGGACGACCGGGCACCCCGGCGCTGCAGACCCCAGACTTCCCCGCGGGCGCGGGGCGGGCCGGGGGCAGCCCGGCCCCCGCAGAAGGGCTCCTCCGAGCCCCARCGCTGTCGGGTGACGGTGCCAGCGCGGGTCAGCCACGTCCGACCCCCTCCCTCCCAGGCGCTTTCCAGCGGGGGACCGACACTTCCACTGCAAACTAATATTTCCCTTGCCCAGTAAATAGCTCTCCAGGAGGCTTCCGTAAGTACCTCTAATTTCCTTCCCTTCTGATGATTTATGAGGCTTGCATTCAATTAACAGCGGTATTGATTTTTCTGCAGCTGACTGGCAGGCTGCTGGCCCTCATCAGGGAACCCAGCGCTTCCCTTCCCAGCACGGGCAGGGTGCGGGCGGGGGGGCGCGGGGAGGGCTGCAGAAGGGATCCAGCAATGCCCAGGGGCACGGCAGGCTGGGTCACGGGTGCAGCCTGTGTCCCCTTACCCCAGCGTGACACCCCAAAAAACCCCTGGGCCGCTATTCTAAGGAGGACGTTGGCCATTTGGGTCTTCCAAGAGTTTTATCTAAAGCGCTGCAAGAGGCTGGTGGGCTACGCACAGAGGCACCTATAGAGCATTCAATCAGACAGCACCTACGGAGCAACAGCAAAAGCTTCAGATGACCTTTGCCGTGAAAGATCTCAGAGTAACTTTCAGCCGAGTAAAGCTGCCTGCCCTGGCAGCTGWGAGGCTTTCCAAAGCAGGTCATTAATTACGCCCTGTACATTTAAATTCCTCCTTGTATTTTCCAAATGGGAAAGCCACCCCTGCCCTCTGTGTTGGAGGGGGACAGTGCTCACGGGCTATTCCATAAAGCCCACCAAAGCCTTCACCTCTTSCTTTGGGCTTGGGTTTGCCAACTGATTTCATCAGAGATCCAGCGTTAAGCAGAGAGCTTTGTAAAAACAAGAATTAATCCGCTTTTGCACAGGTGSAATTGCAAAGCCCACACTCGCGGCTTTGCTGAGCAGGGAAGGAGACAAAGACGGCCACCGTGTTAAACAGAGACGCTTTAAAGAATAAAATCCCTTTGAAATTAGCACCCTTTAATTGTATTATCTTTCGCTGACTGCTTCAAGTCGGTCACTGGTGATCAAAGAGACAGAGACAGGGYGGAGAGGCAGAAACAAGCCCTTGGTGGAGTCCGGGGGTCCTAATAACGAACAGCATCAGGACGTCTCCGAGACCCCGCCGCTGATCTGGATTCAGGAGATGCCGCTGGGTGCCGGTGCGGTCGGTGGTGCCCGTTCCCCCTCGGCACAGGGAGTCCCCGGGGGCTGCAGCCGGTTACCCCCAAGGGRTGGGGACCTCAGCACACCTCTCCCCAGCTCCGTGGGGGTCTCAGCCCAGGTTTTGCACCAGCTGCTATTCCATTCCCCCGGGATGCTCCACGCAGCTCTGGAGAGCACCCATCAGAGCAGCGTGGTCAGCCCRGAGCCGGGCTCTGCTCGGAGCAGGGTGGCAAACGGGGTGCATTGGCTCTGCACCCTCCCAGCTGCCTCGTGCACCCCACAGTGGAGGGCCGGGACCAGGACAAGCCAAGAAAGGTCACTACGGACGAGGGAGCACGCCTGGCAGCAGAGGTGGGGCCACTCAAACCTGCTGAGACCCAGCACAGCTTCCAACACGTCTCCTCTGACCGCAGACCTCAGCCAAGCCCAGGGCTGCGGGGAAGGAGGGGTGCGCTCGGGAAGCGCTTCACAAGCGTTTCCAAATGCTGCCGGTGCTTCCTTACAGACCATCACAGCAAAAATTCCTCCACAAGAAACCCCCCCACGACGGTTGCCTCATCTGGAGATGCTCTGCCCCATGACCTGATCTTCAGAGGCTAGGTGAGAACCAGGAGATGACACAGATCGGTTTTGATGCAGGATCAAGTGAAGGGACTTGAATGCACTTAAGGGGTAATTTATAAGGAGCAAACGGTGATAAACTAGTTGTCCCTGATTTGCTATTCCTGAAAATTAAGACAYCTGAAATCTCAACCGCACAAGCCCATCTCAGCACATACACAAAACCCGAGGCTGTTTTGACGTGCTGGGTCCATGAGCTCCCATCCTCTCCGGTCTCTCCGAGCGATGGCCCCGGGGTCACCAGCCACACGGCAGATCTGAAACGCGAGATCCCCACCTGCAGCGATTGCTGCCAGTTCACATTAAATGCTTTTAAGTTTATGTCTTGGCTGCTGGTGTACAGAAATTACCATCACCTGAAATTACTGGTTCTTTTAACACGAGATTGGCCAAGAAAATCATCAAATGTGAGCGAGCGCCTTCCAGTYGCTGGCTGTAATAGCCCTGTCCATTCCTCTCCGGGATTACTGTTGTCCTCCTTGTACGCTTGGGTACCAGCCAGCCTCGCAACGACAAAATCCCCAGCACCTGCCGTTACCGAGGTAAATTGCATTTTTCAGTGGTTGAAACGATGTTACTTAAAAGGCAAGACCACGCACTCCGAGGCTGCCTGCGCAGCTTTAATTCATGTGTGCACGCAGTACGGCACAGCGCAGCCTTTAATTACAGGCTCACTGACTCTATTTTCCGTTATAGGCGCAAAAGAGACTCATAAGGAAAGCGAGGAAGAGAAATGGAAATGAAGATGGAAACAGGGAGGCACAGGAACCCCCGCCGGCTGCCGAGCGCGGCCGGAGGCAGAGGTGGGAATGCCGGGCGGGAGCTGCCGGGATGCACCGCAGCTCCCGCGCCGGCTCCGGTGGCGTGGCACGGGGCAGAGGGACCCGTTGCATGTCACATCCCTGCCGCCCACTGCTCGCGTGTCACCTGGGGCTCCACCAGAAAAAAATCTACGCCGGCATTTTTTTTGCATTGCAAAGTTTGTCCCAAGCACTGCCCCTCGGTTTTTTCATCTCTGCCCCTCCACATTCAAGTCGCTYTAGTTACCATTTTTGCAGGCCTTGGTGTGACAGCCAAATTAGTATTAGTACATGTTTAAAGGCTCTCAAAGCAAAGGGAAATGTCTCTTTTGCAAATCAGCATGTCACGATGGGAAGGTCTGACGGCACCTCTCAAGCTGCCGGCCAGGACGGCCGCGGTGCGTGCATCGCGGGGAGCCGGGACGCCAGCTCTGCGCAGCGAGCGTTTCGGGGCCCGGCAGCTTTCTCCTCTRTCATTTTAAGCCGTGCTCGACTCCAAGGCTGAACACATCAGCCCTGCATTTCAAACRACAATCACCTCCACAGCTACCCGAGGAATATGGGCACAAAGAAACCGGCCTGAGCTCGCTCCGGGATTTAAGGGCAGAGGGAGCACAGCCCACGCGCCGGGCACCGCTCCAGCCGTCGGCGAGTCCCACCTCCAGCTCCACCACAGCACGGCGGCGGAGAGACACCCCCCACGCTGCAACGCCAGCAGCTGGGACCGGTGCTACAGGTAACCCCCAAATTCACAGTAATTTCAGAAATCCCAAAAGAAAAGGTTTCCAGAAATGGCAAACGACAAGCCTGCAAAAGATCCGCCCCAGCCCCGTGCCCTGGTGGGCTSCACCACCCCCACGCAGCAGCTCAGCCCAACACCGCGGAGCCCATCGGGGTTTTCTGCTCCTGCAAACCCCCCGAACCCGGCGCCGCTCCACGGGGTCTGCACGGCACCGGCGCGGCCGACTGACCTGTCCCGAGGGAATCGCGCTTCATCCCCTTTGTGGAAGTCAGTGCTATTCTCCAGCCTGGCCAGGATGTCCATCCTCTTCATCAGCATCTCCAGCATGTCGCTCATTCGCCGCAGCACCCCTCGGGACTCCAGCGCGCCCATCACTGCAGGCACACAAAGAGCAACGAGACACGGTCAGGGGCCGGGCGCTGCCATGTCGGACCAAGAAAATCCCCCTCCCCGTGGCTTCAGCCCCAGAGCTGCCCGCGGCCCTGCGCTCCCCAGCCCTGCTGATGGGCTCGGTGGTTTCGGGACCACCTCGGTGCCCCGCTGCCCCTGGATATCCCCTCCCTGGCTTTGCCAACAGACCCGCAGCCCCACACACATCGTCCTGCCTGAGCAGGGGCTAATCCCTGCCTGTGCCCCGGCAGCTCCCGACAGCCAGCGGTTACACCAGCCCCGCGTCCAGCCTCCTCGCCTGCCTCTCCGGGCATAAACTCCTGACTCGTCCACCCAATCCAGCCTGTCCTGAGCGCTTACGGGAAACCAACTTTATTCTCAAGCACAAACCAAATGGCCTTCCATTTTGCACTTCTATTTTTCACTCTCCAAGACCCACCTAGCCCAGCATCCTGCCTTTTTGACAGCAGCCTACAGGGGATGCGTAAGGAAAAGCATGGGAAATGGAGCACATAGGTGGTCCTCCCCCAGCACATCCTCCCAGCAGCACCGGATTTTCCTGTTGCAGAGACGAATTTCTTCTCTATCCAGATCTACTACAGGGTGGGTGCCCCAGCACTGGAAATAGCTCAGTCTCAAACRCTGCTGGTATGCTGCACCTCAGCAAACCCCCCCAGCAGGGAAAGCCCCCGACTCCCAGCCCCGTTTAACGCTCTGCTTCCGAGGGGTTTGCACAGCACCGACCCGCYGCTGTGTTGAAAGCGCCGGGGGATACACGAGCTCCTGGCTCCCAGTTTGATCTGCTCTCTACTGACAGGCAGCCCTGAGCCAGAAGCCAGGGAACAGAAAATAAAGCTCCTGTTTCATCTCAGCGCRGCTCATTTCACGTTAGTAATAACTTAATCAGTGCATAATCCCCTGAACTTCTCCCGTTTAGCTTATCTCTGCCGTTCCACTCACATGTGCTTTTCAAGAGGCAGCACATATCTAATTTAGGGAGCAGCAGGAGCCGGGCGGGTGGCGCTGGGAAGGCGAGCGGCTGCCGGACCCCCCGGGTGGCTATCGGGACTTACGGACATCTCATGCATCTCCGAGCGGATGCAAAACCGGGTCTTGCGAAGCCAGAGGGTGGCTGTGCTGGTGCATCCCCTGGGTCCCCGGCACCGCACCCCGCACCCAGCTCAGCCCCGGCAGTGGGATGGAGTGGGGCATCCCTACGGCATCGCGTGCTGGGGACAGCCCCGGCACGGGCTTCTCCTCGCCGCGGGAGCTGACTGAAGCCGCTGCGCACATCAAACAGCGCGGAGGCCAGCCGGAATGYGAGGTCTGGATGGTTTTGGTATTCAGATGAGAGCGGTGCGTATGGCCRTGCTGGGAACCGGCTCACCGCGACGGCTCCCGCTGCTGCAGAGATGCAGCCCCGGCTCCCTCCCCACTCGCCCAGTAAATCACCCATTAACTCCAGCTCCAGATGCTGCGGCGCTGGAGCCACGGCTGCCGGGGGTCGGTTCTCCAGCTCCGATGGAGAAGGGCTGCACGGGCACCGCAGCGGAACCGGGGGCTTCGGCACTCGCACGCCCCGCTGCCAGGCTCTCGCCCCAGCGGGCGCTGCAGAAGCATCGCATGGCTGCGGCTGCCTGTCGCTGTCGTAACCCCCACCACGCGAACCCGGGGTTACAAGCCAACCCTTAACCCCTCCGAGAAGCTGACACCAGGCCAGCCAGACCTCGCCAAAGGCTGTCTTCCACGCTTGGCTGAGATTACCAGCAACGCRTTATTTTTCCTGACGCTATCTAACAAAAGGGAAGAAAAATTGAGAGTAAAAGCAATTCCTCAAAAAAAAAWAAAAWGYACTACGCATGGAGATTGAAACCGCGCTCTTCCCCAAGCGCTCCCTGCACTCCCACGGCAAGAAGTCGGCGACTTCTGCTTGAATCGGTGGGCGCCCGAGGTCCTGTGCAGCCCCAGACCTCCCTGGATGGGTCTGGGAACGCAGGAGCCACCTTTGCCCGTCCCACCAGGAAGGTCTCCCAATCCCCTGGGTGGGATGCAAGTCACAGCCTGTCCCATTAAAGGGCAGAAGTATTAACGAGCTCGCATTAAAAGATGCTACGGGGGAAAAAAGGGGCAACTTGGACCCTGGAGCTCAGTTTGTAGAGGGGCCTCCCCAAACACAGCTGAGCAAACTGGGCAAAGACACAGCCAAGAAAAACAAAAAAACTCTGAGACGGGCTTAAGTCAGAAAATCCCCATTAGTTATTTCCCCACGGGACTGAGCCCGCTCCGGTGACATCCCCACCACGGCTGGGCTGCGTCCACGGCTCGCAGCCCCCGGCACCCTCCTCCTGCCTGCCCCAGGCAGCTTCCAGGACCCACCGCCCCCCAAACTGGGATTTCTGCTGAGGATTTGCTCCTGCTCTGACATCCCGGCACTGCCAGCGGGTCAGAGCTTAGACCTTGAACTCAGTTTTTGAGTGAGATGGAGACTGCGCATCCTTCTTGCACGCTCCTGTGCTGGCGGGTGAGTCTGGGGGTCAGGAAAAGGACCCGACACAACCCCTGCAGCTGGCCAGAGGGGCTTAAACCACAACCACCCCGCTTCCAGGGACGGAGTGGTACCCCTGGCCCAAGGATTTGGATCCCAGCTTGTTTGGGGGAGGCAGGTCATGCTGGTTCGCCGGGAAGATGCAAGGATCRTGTCTGGGAAGGCGATGGAGATGACTGAGAGCCGCTGCTGCCTTTGCCACTCCGAGCTGGGCTGTCGCCCCGATTTGTAACCAGGCTGCATTCGTTTAATTATGAAGCCTGTTTAGTGGTGCAGCTCATTTGAAATTTAAATGGCTGCTCGCAAAGCCCGGCCAGAGAAACAGCTCTGGCCCCTGATTAAAACTCAGACACACGTACGGAGCTTGTCCCCGCAGAAGAGACCTGGGAAAAGCCCTTTCCTGAGGGGTTCGGGATGGGTGCCGGGAGCCTCTCCAGCCCCGCGAAGGGAACCTAATCCTGCCCTGGGCAGGGGGACAAGGGAAACTGAGTCACGGAGATACACAGGGCTCACGTTTGCAGCAGGCAGCAGCGAGCTGATGCCCGTGCCGGGCACCCAGGGGTGCTCAGTGCCGCGTCCCCACCGCCCGGGCAAAGCTCCCCAGGGATCGCCCCACACTCAGGCAGGAGCAGGAGATGGAGATTTCCTCCTGCTCGGGCTACATCCACACCCCGGGCGATCCAGCCGAGGATGCCTGCGCTGAGTCCTCGCTGCAGCGGCACAGCCGACAAGACAGCTCTGCTCCCAAACCGCTAAGGAGGGACGAGGATATTCCCAGTGGGGAACGAAACCGTTTCCCCCTGGATCCCGGAGAAGCCAGCGGAGAGCGGGGCCGCAAGCCCTGGCCCCGCAGCCGAGCCCCCAGTGCCAGCCCGGCCCCCCGGCTCTCCCGCTGGCTTCGCCGAGATTTCCCCTCCTGTCGCTGCCACCATCCAATTTCCCAGCTGGTTTCGAGTGATTCCAGGATGCTTTTCAACAGCAAAGCTCTGAGCTTTGCTGTCAACAGTCAGCGGAGATATTCCTTCTCCAGTAAAGAAACAAAAAACCACCCCAAATCCTAAGTAAAAATAGTGATTAAAAAAAAAACCCTCAGCCTCCACTGGGTTATCTTTTCGGGCAGCCCGCCAGAACGCAGAGCTGTCGTGGGGCACATCTCCCCCCAGCCCTCCCCTGGCTCTTGGAGATGAAGTCGAAGCCCTTGCTTATCAACACCTCTCTTTTTATGTTACTGGTCTTTGTTGTTGTTGTTGTTCCAGAAGCTTAAGGAGGATAACAAGAACGATTTGACATTTTTGGAAATGATTATTACATCTCTTGGAAAGTGTGTCTCATTAAAACCAAAAGAAAGAAGAAAAATGCTGAAGCGACTCTTTTAAAAATGCAAGAGCCAGGATTAATTTGTTAACCTGAAGCGGAGAGGCAGACACCCGCCAACGGCGGCTCAGCACGTGCCAGCGACGGGGGTTCGGAGGATGGAGGCCAGCCCGGCCGGTACCCCCAGCTTCTCCCCCTCAGCCAGTGATGGAGATCCCCAAGGGACTTGCAGACAGCACTGCAGGCAGACAGGACAAACCGAAACCCAACTCGATAGCGTGAAAACCCAGTAAAATAGTCCCGCAAGCCACTTTTTTTTAAAAAGCAAGAAAGCTGCCAGTTACAAAGGAAAAATATTCTAATTACCCTTGATAATCAGCAATGATGGGAAAGAAAACACAAGTAAAACTGCTCAACAGATTAATTGGAGTTTGCTAAAGTATGACAGGTCTTTGACAGTCTTCCTGAGTGGCAGCCACTCTTTAAAGGCAATCACTGAACCTGACAGAAGTTTTCATAGCAGCACTAGGAAATAATGATTGCAATCAATCATATCTTACTGGATTCCATGAGACATGCTGGTAAACACAGCAGAGGGAGGAGAATTATTTATGGTGCTTCAGAAGAGCATACAGCTAAGTAATTGGATGAAATCAGGGGAAAAAAAGAAAGCATCCCCTAAGGGTGACGTCTAGTGAAAAAAAGAAACAGTTTCTCTGTGAAACCAGTGGAAGAGCCAACAGCCGATATGCTCAAATTTGGATGGGTCGAAACCCTGGAGAATTCACTAATGGTACGCTTGCCTTTAAAATATCTTCCTGGAGCCAACGCACCCCTGGGCGGGCGTCCCAGCCCGTGCCATTACCTGGCACCGCGGCCTCCAGGACGGGAGCCAGGACGGACGTGCGGGTGGGTTCCGCTGCCTGCGCAGGCTGCCCGGGATGCGGGGGGGAAGCTCAACGCCAGACGCCTCGGGGCCGCCGCGCAGGACTGGAGAGCGGCTGAGAACGCGGCATTTCACGGAGCATCTCCAGCACGGCCACGGCGCGGGGCACTCCCGGTGCGGGGCTGGGACCAGGGGCGGTGATGTGGAGTGGCGCTGGCAAAGCCCAGGTTGTGCCACGGGGGAAGGAGCAGACGGGAAGGAGTTTCCTTGCYCAGGCATCGTGTTTTGGGATCCCGAGCATCCTCCCCACGCCACCCCACCATCGGGAGCCATCTCCACCCAGCCCCTTCACAAGCGCAGGGGGAGTGTGCGGGATGTCACCCCATCACACGGGTTCGCGTGTGGCTCTGGGACGCGCGGGCTGAGGTTTTCAAAAGGAGCTGAAACCCTTTAGGAGAAAAAATTTGCATTCTGGGGGCACRTTCCCTGTAGCCACTTGGATTGATTCAAACCTCCTTGCCCTGTGWAGCTGCTGGACCCAGATGACAGCTCCCCGTCCCTGGGTCACTCGGTCCCATCCTGCTCGGGGGGTCTCACGCTGTTCAGCACCAGCTTCAYGCTGAGAAGATGGGGAAAGAGAAACATGCAGGGGAAATGGTGTTTGAGCTGCACACTGGTGCCCAGTCCAACGCATCCCTTGTGCTTTCCTCTTGGCGGGTGCAGGACCCCGGTGCCACCCCATGGGTGCGGAGGTGGCACCCCATCTCCATCGCTTACCCAAAACCCAGTCCAGTTTCAAGGGCAGCAACAGCCCCCCTCATCCAGCAGCCAGAAGAGCCCAGCCCCGACCGTGCCGGGGGAGACCAAGGCACAGCCTCAACCCACATCTCCACAGACCGGYGCGAACGGCGCCGAAACATCCCCCTGACATTTAAAATGCAATTCCACAATATATCTCCGCYGTTCATAACATGGCTGATTTGTTGTTGATTTTTCCCCCCCTTCTCAGACGTAAGTCATATCCCTGCCTGGCTGTCTCGCAACAGCTGAACGCACCAGTACAAGAAGGGAATTTGCTCAGAGATGGTAAGATATTACTTACATCCATTGAAAATACCAGCTGAATTAATTTCAATCTAAAGCATCATTTGCTTTGCTTTGTTTTTCTCCTTTAAAGGACAACTCCAGGCTACTTAAACCCCTCAAAAGGACAACGTACTCTTGAAGGATTTCTTGGAGAAGATCCGCACCACGGTGCAGCCAGACCCAGACCACCCACCTCTGGGTGGCTGGTACCCCGGGGCTGTCCTGGGGACCCCATCCTCCCGGGAGGGCACCCACCCCAGCACCTCCCTGGCTCCCAGGAGCAAAGCACCAGCCCTTCTCCTCTCTCCTCCTCCCACGCTCCTCTATTTACTTTCACTATTGATTCTGATTCAAGCAGATTAAAAGACCAAAGAGCCAACTAGCCAAGGGCTCCGGCTAACCCTGACACATAATCCATTACAATCACAGCCCAGAGACCCAGCGCTAACTGGCAAAAAGGAAGCTCAAGGCCAGGCTCAGGCTGGCGGCGATGGCCACCTCCCGTCCCCATCCCTTCGGCACCCACCCTCGGGGGAAGCTGCTCCGGGGATGGACGAGGTCCCGCTGGGCGGCTGCACCCCTCGAGGGCACCCACTCACCAGCGTGGGCACCCAGCCAGTTGTTGCCTCCAGCAAACCCACCCACATTTGCCATTAAACTGCTACGGATTTATTATTTTAGGATATACAGAGAAAATATGGACCTGCTTAAAAAAGCACAAAAAGCACCAGGAGCCGCACGGGGAGCTCCAYGCCAGCAGCAGCGATTTGCACCTGGAGGTGCCCACGAAGCACCTTGGGGGCTGCCAGCGAAGCGGACGCTTCGGTACGGCTCCAGCTGCACCATCGATCTGCTGCTGAGCTGCTGGAAACGGCCGGCAACGAAGTGGTTCCCTGGTAATCAGCCAAATTAAGCGGCCTTAARTCACCGGCTGGTAAAGCAGATTATGTCCTGCCTGCCTGCTATCATCTACCCCCCCCCGATTTATCCATCCCCTCGCCCACTGCTGTGCAATCAGCGGCAAATGTGCGGCCTGAGGATGTTTTCACCGCAGTCACAGGCGGGCAGAGCCCACCACGGCCGGCTCCGGCACCGCGGGGCTGGCAGCCATGTGCCGCGACCGAGCCAGGCAGGAGCCGCCCCAGGGCTCTGCTAATGTAGCTGTGCGGTAGCGGTGATTGCAACCCTGCCATGGGCTCGAGAGACCCCCCAGCTTTCCTACAGCCCCCCACACGCCGGCGGTGCCTGGGGGCGAGACGCCGCAGCGGGGGGACCGATGTGCTGCAGAAGTTYCCTGGCTGAAAGCGAGAGCCAGGTGTGCCATGGCATGCACGTTGCCCGAAACAGCACCAGCAGATGGGAAGCAACCCCCTTCGGCCCCATAAATCGCTCCCGCAAGCACCAGGCCACCCCTACGGCACCGCCCTGCCCACCCCGCTCCCGGACAGCCACCGCAAAGCCACATCCCTGGGCTCCGCTCTCCTGCACTGCCAACGGCTTCAGGGCGATGGGCCGTACCCCCGCTCCCCTGCCCGGCACGCTGCAGGGCCTCCCCCGGGAAGTGATGCCCCCAGGGAGGCGATGCCCCCCAGGAGGTGATGCCCCCACGGGAGGCGATGCCCCCCCCTCCCCGGAGGCGATGCCCCCAGGGAGGTGATGCCCCCCAGGAGGTGATGCCCCCCCCGGGAGGTAATGCCCCCCCCTCCCCGGAGGCGATGCCCCCAGGGAGGTGATGCCCCCCCCCAGGGAGGTGATGCTGTCCCCCCCCCCCGGATGTAGACGCCGCACTAGGTTCCACAGAGGAGGCTGATTAGAGAGAGACCACAGAGAGGTCCTGAGCAAACTTCAGCCACCACCCGAGGTCCCCCAGCCCTCGCCAGCACAGAGCACGGAGGGGGGTGCCAGCCGGTGTCCCCGAACCGACCCCGCTGGGGCTGGGGTCTCGCTCCCTCGCCCAGGGCAGCCCTTCGGCTGCGGGAGCCCGAGCTGAGCCTGCAGAAGGGGCTCCTGCCGCTTCTCCAGCCCAACCAGCTCCCCCTGCCCCCCCAGGGAACTGCAGCTCTCCATCTCCACACTACCACAGGTTCGCTCCCTATTTCCATATAAATAAGAAAAGGCAGGAAACTGAGCAATACAAATCGACACTTACATTCACAGGCAGGAGCGTTTCCTTACCAGGAGGGAGAGCGCAGGGCTGTTCCCCCCCAGCTCTTCTTACTCCTGACACACACCAGAGACCTGATGTTCCCTGTGGGACATGGGGACGGTCCCGCAAGTCCTGCCACATGCCATCACTCTCCAGGCAAAATGAGCTCAGTCGTCTCCTCCTCTCCCCAGCAGTCCCAGGAGATGGGCTGGGGGAGGCGGGTAGCTGGGGAAGGGGAGACTAATATGCACAACCCCAGCACAAGCTGCAGTTTACCTTTTATTTACTTTTTTTTTTTAACCCCATGTTTTTCCCCCTTCTCATTCCCCTTTCACTTTTTTTTAAAAAAGTACCAGCAGGGTATTTTCAGTTGCTCCTCTATTGCCAGCCAGCACTATTTTAAATTGCATTTTAAGCTGTTCTGCAGTGCCCCAAACACCTCACGCTGCAGGCGAGGCTTTTAAACTACAAGATTAACATTGATTTTAAATCGCTTCCTAAAACACAAGGGCTCCAGTGCAGGGCTCGCTCAAGGGCAGTTGCCAGTAGCAAAGCCCAGAGGACACCGGGGCTCCCCGGGCCCGGCTACACCCCATGCCAGGCTGGACGCTGTCGGCACTGGGGGCAAAGCTGGACCCCGGTTTTGCAGCCGGGACCCCCAGCTCCAGGCAATGAGCAGCACACACCGGTCCCACGGTGGAGGGGCAGCCCCAGAGAGGCTCCACGGACCCCCCTCCATCACCAACCCTCCTTTCGGTTCTTGGTCTTTACAAGTGAGGCATCGCTCCAAGGGCATCGGCGTTTAACTCAAGTAGTTGTTCTCCTGACGGCCCCCGTTGCCGACCCGGGGCAAACTGTATTCTCAGGAGCTGACGCCCCAAGGATCGCAGGAAATCAGCCCAAACCCCTCAGGCAGAGGAAGGATTCGACCCAGCATTTGCACGCCCCGAGATCAGCTGGAGGAAGGCTTCGGGAGGCTCGGCACCACCATCGCTCCCCTGACTCCCCACGTCCAGCGCTCGAGCCCACGGCCTGATTTACAGCTGCCCCAAAACGTTGTGTTTCAGAAACGACAGAATTCACTCACTTAACATTTCCAAAATGATTATCATTTTTCCTTCAGCCAAAAATATTGGCCAAACAGTGCCGGGCACCCTGCCACTCTTTCCAGAGGTAAATAAATCATCCCCTTCCTCCAAACCCATCAGCCTCGGCCGAGCCGGGCGGCCAGACCCTTCCAGCAGCAGCCCGGGGCAGCGGCCCGCAGCTCAGCCCCGTGGGGCATTGGCAGAGCCGCGGGACGAGCCTCGGCTAATCTCCGCCCGAGCTGAACCGAGCCCTGGTCTCTCGTTTAGGCCAGAGCAACAAATAAATCAGTGGGAAAAAACAGCTTTTACAGAGGCTGCTATGGTTCCCACTGTGCTAGTTTTATTTTCTGAAGTACCTGCTGCCTCCCAGGCTCAGGATGAATTTTGATTTAGGAGTGAAAAGGGGTAATAAAAGCATAAAGAGCCATTAACATTCCTCCTGGCCGTGGTGGGGTGTTTGCTCATCACAGGTTGATGGAAATGCCATTTGACTTCCTTATGAGCTATAGAAAATAAATTAATTGATTTAATCATTCCCTGGGAGTCGCTGCTCATGGAGATAACAGAGTACCGGGGCCAGCGGGATGCTGCTCCTCCCTCCTCCGGCACGGCAGCAGCAGGGAAGGGGCCAGCGCATGTCGCTGCACCGAGATCTTCATCTCTGCTCCACCAGTTTAAGACCCGTGAATTCACACGTCCATCTTCCAGTAAGTTTGGTGGCTTTTTTTTTTTTTTCCTTCCTTTTTAAGCCTGCAGGCATCCCGTTCTGAGCAGCGGTTGTATCAAAGGGGCACTTCTTCAGTAAAAGACGTGTCCCYAGGGTGGATTAAACCTTAACCGCTACTATGGCAGCCCTTACAATTCTTGTTACCCCTCTTTGCCCTGCAAAGCACCAATCTGCATTTTACTCCCCCAGCCCACCCCCGCAGAAGTGGGCAGTAACCCCTGGTGMCACGCGGAGCCCCCACGGACGCCTTTATTTTCCTTATTTTAACAGCACTCGTTCCCCTGCCTGCAACAGCAATTTAATAAGAGCAGTAAAGTTTTACACTTCCACTTTAAAGTCCCTTTCCGAAGGCGGGTTGGAGACGGGAGCGCAGCGCACGTTCACCAGCCCGGCGGGGGCTGCAGCRCGCCGGGACCGACGCGGGGCGCGGGCTCGGGACAGGACACGTGCCTTTAACCAACCACCACTTTCTCCACCCGAGCAAAGCACTGGTCTGCTCCAAAAAAATACAGACTAAGGACACCTCTGTGCCGCCCACGGGGGTACGACCCCGGCACCAGCCTCTCGCYGCGGCACAGTGGGGCCGGCGGCACTCGCACCCCGGGGTGCCGCACGGGGTGCAGGGGGGCAGCCGACACCCACAGTCCCTCCCAGCAGCGCCCATCACCATCGCCAACGGCCGTTCCTCAGCACAGAGCACCACTTTAACCCGTAATTAAAGAAGCCTCCCCATACCCAACAGGAAGAGTGGAGTAAGTTGTTATTGCTGCTGCCTGCGGTATTATCCGCTTAAACGAGTGCCTGGAGCAACCCAGCACTTGGCAGGCAGTGGGGCYGGGGGGGGAGGCAGGGTTTGAGGCAGAAAGCCCCCACCCTGCATCTGGGCTCTGCCTTGCTTTGGGGTCTCCATTAACCCCCTTCTCCCCACCGGTGCTCGGACAACGAGGAGGAGAGAGAACGGTCCGGAGCGGCGGGAGCTGCCAGAGCACAGCATCCCTGGGCACGCCGGAGAGCCGGCCCCACCGCCCCAGCACCTTTCTGGGGGAGGAAAAAGCAAAAGCCCATCTTCCCCAGCACAGCTCCTCGCCAAGGAGGTGCTCCCAGTACCGGCCAGCTCGGCTTGGCACCGACCAGGCAACTTCTTACGGCATCAGCTGACTGCTCCGGCCCCTGAGGCTGCTCGGAGCGGCTTCGGATGGGACGGAGGCAGCGAGGCTGGAAACGAGCCCCAGGCGCTGAAGAGCCGCACGGGTCTCCCTGGCTGGCACCCCTCCAGCGGCCCACGGGCTCCAGGAGACTCAAACCCACCTCTGGACGCAGCAGCAGAAATATTAAGCGTCCCAGCTGGTGCCAGGGAGGTGACACGCACCCGCTCACCCGCACCCTCTCCAYGGGGACCTGGGGAAACGCTCCGGCTTACGGCCCCTCCAGCACCACGGGAAGAGGGGGATCAAGAGGGAAAAGTCCCGCTGCCTTTCGAGAGGGTTTTGCATAAGCAAATTCTGGATTCAGATCGCGAGAACGGCCTCATCCCTCCGCCTGGACGAGCACCCGGCYGCCGCCGGCGCCCGCCGGGGAGACGCGCTCGAGCAGCGCATCCTGACAAGCTGCTTACAAGCCRCTGCAGACAGTTACCCAGAGCTGCTCAGCAAACAACATCGGAACACCAACACAAGCAGCTCGGGAGAGGGTTATAACTCACACGGGAAGAAACTGGGAATAATTAGCGCTGAGTTTGCACAGCAGAGTCTGCCCGGCTCCCTCCCTCGCCCTGCCCATGCCCCCCGTCACCCGCACTTGGTTACTTTGGTTACTTGGTTACTTGGTTACTTGGTTACGAGACTTTGCACCCGGTTCTCCCGTCGCCTTCACCGTGCATTGAAGGCAACAAGATAAATTTATAACTCGCATGACTTTTTGCAAGCAAAGGGAACACGAGCATCCCTGGAACCGCACGTCTGTGCTGGTTTTGGCTGGGATAGGGTTCATTTTCTTCACAGTAGCTGGTATGGGGCTATATTTTGGATTTGTGCTAGAAACAGTGCTGATAACCCAGGGATGTTTTCGTTGCCGCTGAGCAGTGCTTACACAGAGTCAGGGCCTTTGCTGCTCCTCACCCCACCCCACCAGCGAGGAGGCTGGGGGGGCACAAGGAGCTGGGAGGGGACACGGCCGGGACAGCTGACCCCAACTGACCCAAGGGGTATCCCACACCATATGGCGTCATGCTCTGCATGTAAAACTGGGGGAAGAAGAAGGAAGGGGGGGACGTTCAGAGCGATGGCGTTTGTCTTCCCAAGTCACCGTTACGCGTGATGGAGCCCGGCTGTCCTGGGGATGGCTGAGCACCTGCCTGCCCATGGGGAGGGGGGAATGAATCCCTTGTTTTGCTTTGCTTGTGCGCAGCTTTTGCTTTACCTATCAAACTGTCTTTATCTCAACCCAGGAGTTTTCCTCACTTTTACTCTTCCGATTCTCTCCCCCAWCCCGCCGGGGGGGACTGAGCGAGCGGCTGCGTGGGGTTTGGTTGCCGGCGGGGGTTAAACTACGACAACATCTCAAGGAGGCAGCAGCCCAAGCTCTCACTCCCGCGTGCTCCCTCCAGCAAGGTCAGGTAGGAAAAGGGGCTGTTAAACCCATAAAGCAACTTTTGGGTATTTTGCCCAACTCAAGCTCCTGTCAGAAGAACTGTGTGCTCTGCCGAGGAGAAATAACCRAGGAGCAGATTGGGATCCGTCACAAGTGGCAGCGACCCAACTTTGCAAATGGGTCCAGAAATTACCCTTCCCAAGAGAGAGGRAACTGGGATGGGAGGATAAACACATCTGTGTTTTGCTTTAAAGCTCCTTCRGACTGAGCAGCATCTCGCTGCAGCCAGGACCTCGCAGGCAGAGCCCAGCCGTCCCCTCCTCTGCTGTCCTCCCTCACGATCAGCCGTACGCAGAGGGTAGACGGTGGGTCAGGACGATGCACACAGACCTCCTCCTCCTCCTCCTCCCCTCCCAGCAYGGCCAACTGCGAGGGAGGACGACAGTTATTCAAGTTCACTCTGATCGTTAGCAAGTCTGAGCCTGACCTTCCTGCATCCTCCGCGAGAACAAAGGGCGACGGTACCCGGCCACGCTAACCCAGCCGGGATGCTGCTGGAGCAGAAGGAAACCCAGCAGAGACAGGAGCGGGACCAAAGGACCCCTCCGAGGAGATCATGTAGGTTCTCACATTTCTATTTGGCCTCTTTGCTCCGCTCCTCGGGGAGCCGTTCAAGTGATTGAACTAACATGAGATCCCATCGCTTCACGGTACTATGACTCTGGAACGGTGAAGATGCCCTACAAAACCCCAAGCAACCTCCCACATTATCTTCTGCAGCACAATTCCCGCTCCTCCGGCCCCCCTCCACCATCATCCCTGCTCTGGAGAGAAACAGAAGCCACAAACACCCAAGTATTCAGCTGTGCTGCRCAGCCCGGAACAGTCTCCCTCCCTCTCCTCTTCTGTGTTCCTTGGTGGAAGAAATTGCTTTAAGCAGGTGAGACTCCAGGAACTGGAGCAAGCGACAGACAGATTTGCAGGCCAAGGCAGTTACCATCACCCAGCTGCAGAAAGTCCCCGTGGTGTCGGGCAGCTTTATCTGCACATCAGGCTGACTGGGAAACCCCCTGCCCCAGTCCACAAGCTGTTCAATATCCCATCAGGGTCCACGTCCCGCAGCCCCGAGGAGATCAGACCCCAAAACACATCTCACATCTCTAGGACAAGGTGCACCAGCCTTGCAGAGGATGTGCTTCACCCCCGCTCACTTGCATTTTCCAGCTTGCGCTCTAAAGTCAGCCCTCCCTCACCCTTGTCCTTCCTTCATCCCCCGTCCCCACTGATCCTGTTCCCAGACGCATTGAGGAAACACAACGCAGGAGCCCGGCTGTGGTCACCAACAGGAAACCAGCCGGAGACGCTGCTGGGAGCTCGTTTTGGGGTGGAAAAAGGCAGGTGTTGAGCTCTCAAGCTGAGCACCAATCCAGGCAGGAAACACTTGAAAACGAGTTGAAAAGACAGTTATGGGAACAGTAAACACACAGCTCCAGTGCTCAGCCAACCACTTCCCAAAGGCTTGGAGATCCAAGGACCTCAGCACGAGAACCCCAAGCACCGAGATATCTTTAYCTATATGAACCACTCAAAGCACTTGTACCAAAGTACCGCCAAGGTCAGCTGAGATTAAATCAGTGCCCTCTCGCAAGAACCAGCAGCCCACAGCGAGGGCAGAGCTCAGCTCCGGCCATTCCGGGGCATCACGACCTCTCCTACACGTCCCCTGGGCCTGCAGCAAATCCCTCCAGCACCTCGTACCCTACCATACAGGAATCAACAGCAGGAGAAATCAGAAGTCTTTCCATTTTTTAAACTAGCTACAGCAGTGGCAGGCAATATTCCAGCCACATCTAATCACGTTTTAACACCTAATAACCTATTTTCCTCCGCTAATCCCCGGCAGCAGCGAGCTCCGCCAGCGGGAGGTACATCACCGCCGAAACCAGAGCGGGGCACGGCCGCGGGCAGCGGCACCGCTGCCAAAGCCCTCCCCAGCCGCACCGCAAGCGCCACAATTAAAGATTTTGGTGCCTTTTCAGGATCAGCTCCCCGCCCCAAGACAACACGAAAGACAGACACTCAAAAAAAAAAAAACCACCAAACATTTTAAATTCTAAAGAGGAGGAGAGAAGAGGGCACAGAAAACTCAATCTCTCAAGTCTAGCGTCATTCCCAAAGCGTCTCCCACATTCAAAATTTATAGACTTGTCTGTTCTCTTTTTTTATCTAGATCTTTGTAGAACAAATTCTCTCGGTGGCCATCTCAAAACAAAGGAACCTTTGTCTGTGTTTACTTGACAGCAGCAGATTAGGATAAAATAACTTGTATTTCAGAAGGTTTTTTTAGTTATTGTTAAGACGCAAAGCCTCTGCTGCATTGAATCACCAAGCAGAGAATCCATCCGAGGAATGATTTCTGGCACACACCGAGAAACTTGGCTTTTGGAGAGAGTCTCCGAGAAAGGGATTCACATACAAAAATAAAATTTAAAATGGGATTAACTTTTGGACTGTGACATTATCCATTTCTCCTTTTCACGCTCCTGCCTCACATCTATCTTCATTTCGGTTTTGATCGGCTGCTCACACAGTTCAGAAGCCAAGAAAGCTCTGGGCAAGCCTGGGGCATTTCCGTAAGCTTCCCCTCGGATTGCAGTATCCGAGGTTCAGTGCTGGGCTGCTCAGGACACTCAGGGAGAAACAGGAACAGCCCCAGCCTAGCCTGGACCGTGATCCAGGGGTTTTACCGCTTATCCACAACACAACAGGATTTCTCCAATGCAAATGATTTTTAAGAGCTCAGGTGCTGGGCTTGACCCCCCGGCTCTTGGCAGAGCAACCCTGCAGGCATTTAAGTGCACGGGCAGCTTCACGTGCAGGGCATCGCTGCTGAGCCTGGCCGGACGCGTGGAAACAAGGACCAGCGCAAACAGCCACAAAACCCGGGATCGCCCCCGGGAAGGGCTGCAGGAGCGGACGCTCGCTGGCCACAGACATACCCGACTAAATACACCGGCTACGCTGGTAAAGCAGCCCACACCCAGAGCATATGGGGAGAGGACGCTGCCAGTTTGCAATGCAAAATTAATCAATTAATGAATAACGCTCAAAATGGCCCATTAAACCCAATGCTTCCACGAGCCCCTGGGGAGAGGAGAGCAGCAGCAGGGACCCGGCTCCTTCCCCAGGTGGGACCACCAGTACACTCCAGAGGCTTCACACTGGGAGCCCGCTCCCGGGAGATATTCAAGCCCAGGCTTCGACACCCGAGGCCACGCACCCAATAACTCCTCCGAAGCCAACGGCGCTGAACCTGTCCAGGTTTGTGCGAATACTGGCCCGACTCCCACCATCACTCACATCATGAGCTAATCAGCCCAGCAAAATTAACCTGCTCCTTTGCGCTCCTCTCCAGACCAGCATTGTGCGCTTAACAGCAACGATAACAACCAGCAACGTTTCGTGGGTTTCCTTGGGATCCATAACACATGCTAATTAAATGCCGGTGTGTTATTCAAACAGACCTATTGAGACTTCGCGGCACCAATAAGAAGCATATCCATTTCTGTTCCCATCAACCCGCCCCGACTCAACGTGCCCAGWGGCACCGGTGAGGCTGCCCAGCGTGCACCGTCCCTCCTGCCTCTTTCARTGGGTGCAATCGGTGGTTCTTCCAGCCATCAGAGCCTCCCCCAACAGCCACAACCTTTCAAAGGTGACAGAGAGGGCTCTGCAGTGACATTGCCCAGCTCCAGTCTTGTACGTGCCCTGAGGTCTTGCTTTTGGGGTTACTCACCCCGTGTAGCTGTGTGCAGGGAGCCCTGCTGAGAACAGCTACACCAGCGTGCGGGACGGCCAGTCCCTGCGTACCAGTATCACAGGAAAAGCTGAACCCCAACAGCCTGAACCTGGTGTTAAAGAGCTAGAAAAAGCCTCTCAGGTTGTGCCTGCCAAGTCCTGGGGACAAAGAACATAACCCTGTTCCAAAACGGCATCCTTCCTCCAGAGACAGGAGAGAGGATGCTTCATGTTTCAAAACGGCGTGTGAGACCATAAACGAACCAAATCTCCCCCAACGAGAAACACAACAACGGCCAAATATGCAGCAATTCATCTGGAAGCAATACCTTGCTTGGCAAATCCATCCAATAAAGATAAAAAATAGTTTTACATTGAACTTCTGAGCTTTCTAACAAGGCAGGACTTGCTTTAGCCGGTTATAGACGTGAGAAGCCAAAAGCTTGAAAAATTAGATCACAAATCTTTTTTCTTCTTTAAATGAGACCGACCAGCCATTACCAGAATGGACATCCAGACCCTCAGAGCATCCCTCCCGGCCGGCAAGGCGGGCGCTGGCAGCCCACCGCCACCGGGAGCTCGGAGGCAAGAAGGTGAACCCATTTACACACCTTGAYTTAATCACCTAAAGCAGTAAGCGCGGAGGACTCGGAGGTGAGAGAGCCTGAAAAAGGAGGTTTSTTTTGATCCAGCTCCAGGACTGCGCTGCCGTTGCGCCCGGTAAACAAGAGACACACAAGGATGGGAATCAGTGGACTCGAAGATCTGGGTTAAACTGATGACAAGAGTAAGGATGGGAAAAGCTATTGCACTCCAAGGCATCCAGAAAGGGGATAAAGCAGCAGAATAATTGTMTTTTTGCCGTCATTTCACCACAACTTTAGAGTCCTCCGGGGTGGGACCGGGGCTTCTGCAGGTTTCTGGAACCCTTTGCTGCTGTTTGCAGCGCGACCTGTGCCACCCCTCAGCTCGRGCCGTCCCACAGTCAATCGGTCCCTCTTTTGGTCCCTTTCTTCTGGTTCTCTGCAAACTCCCTGGGGAGGCTGGGGCTCTCCCGGGACAGAGGGCAGCTGTTACAGGTGACACCCTTTATTCCGAACTCGGGAACCTTTAYAGGACCCATCTCCTCAAAAGCCAGGTTGGGAGAAGGCGGTGGTCTGGGGGCTTCTGCCCACCCTCCTCACGTGCCGCTTCTCATCCCGAGAAGGAAGAAATCCTCGATGACCAGCTTCACTCACCAGCCGTCCTGGGACCTGCGCTTGGCACGGGGACGGGGACATTAACACAGCCCCCACCCTCCTCGCAGGGGCAGGCACCCTGACCGTGGTAACACACGCAGAAAATACCGAAAGGCTGATCCTGCAACCTGCTCCGGCTCAGGCTGAGGTCAGCCAGGCAAACACCAGTCCCTTGGAGAAGGGACTTAACGGGGTTGGTGACGGGAACAATTAGGGGAGCACGGGGGGGGAAACGCCAGCCGCCGTGTGCTCCATCCACGGGGGAGAAAACAAAGCCGGCTGCCGCGGGCTGCACATTAATCTCTCTGAAAGTCAACTAAGCAGTTTACAAGCACCATCCGACTTCTGGGAACTACCACTTTAGTCCTCTCCTTCTGTAGGAAAGCAGCTAGCACTTCTTCCAGCACCGCAAGGAAAGGATTTAATGCCCAGAAATCACATTCCAGGCGAGGCTGGGGAGCTCAAATCCCTCCACGCCTTTGGTATGGAGGAGGAGAAGACCCCGGTGGCCTGACCAAGCCTATCCCACCCTGCTCACCGGAGTTCAAGCTGGGCATTTCCCTCTGTGCAATTCAGTCGTGCTGTTCCAGGCTGGGACCCCAGAGGAAAAGTCAGGGTGAAGCTCAATTCAGTGCAGCAGCGTCCTGCCAGAGCACGGCCAGGACACGACCCTCCCACCACGGAAGCTGTCTCCTGAGCTGATGGCACATCTCGCCAAAAAAGGTGTTTTTAAAAAATGTAACAGAAAGCACACTTGCTAAAAATCATAATATTTCTTTTCTACATTTCAGTACCTCCACGAAACCACAAAGGCCTTTTATTTTCCCTTCCCTAAGGAACAATTTCCACGCCCTGCAGACCAAAACTGCCCAAAACCACCAAGCCCCCGAGCCAAATCCTCAGCACATCAGGCCGGGTGCATCCCATGCAACCCACACCACTGCCAGCAGTTGAAGGTCTAATCCCGTCAGCCCCAGTCACCCGTGTTTGCCCACCCCTCTGCTGCGAGCCAGGGCCAGCACCCACACGTCCCCACCGTGCCCGTACACCTCTGGATGTGAACACAGCCAGGTTTTAGCCACACGGCTGCAAAGTGCCCCGTGCCACGGCAAGAAGGGCCAACAGGACCCTCAGCCGTCCTGACGTCSCTGAGACGGGTCGGGAGGGAGCCCTGGGAATGGAGGCACCCGAGCACCATCCTCCCTGCATCCCTGGCGCTCGCCAGCCCGGCTGGACCACGCGCGTGGGGTCGTCGAGCATCAGGCGGGACAGGACGGGCACGGAGCGGCGCTTACCTTCGGTCCGGATGGTGAAGGGCGAGTCCCCCAGGCGCTTGGCTGAGAACTGCCCTCCCAGCGACGTCATCAGGAAGCACAGGGTGAAAAATCCAATGCCCAGCACGAATATCCTGCGGGAGGGAAAGCAGAGCTGTAGCGAGGTGTGACGAGGAACTGGCGCGCTCCTGGGACAGCCCCACCACCCTTCGCCCCCCTGGGGTAACCCCTCCGCACAGCAGCAGGAGCCGCTTTGGTTTGGGGTGTCTGGAAGAGGCAGCTGGGACGATCCCTGCCTCCTTCCCAACCGCTCCATCCCCGTGGCTCACCCCATCCAGCCCGGGCAAGGAGCATCTCTGCAGCCCCAGCCCCGCGAGAGCACACCAGTACCTCACCCCAACCACGGCCAGACCCACACGTGCTTCGTGAAGAGCCCCAAGATGCCTCTGCCCAAACCCTGGCACTGAGCAGGCGGGTTTTGCCTGAGAGCACCCTCCGAAATCCCCGCAGCCTGCTCCGATGGGCAGGCCTCGAGAGGGAGCGGAGGACTTGCACCTTAGGTGGGAAAGCTGAGCCAGACCACGACTGCCCTTACGATGCTCCACCAGATCCAGCCCAATAACCCAGACCGCAGGAACCGCTACAATGAACAATACCCGTTTTCCTCCTGGGAGAGTCCAGAGAAAAGAGAGACCTTGTACCTTCCCTTCCCCCAGAAGGATCAAAAAAAGAAAAAAACACCTTTTTTTTTTAAAAAAAAAAAAGGTCTTTTAATCCTCCTGTAACTAGGCCACCGGTATTTGCCGCTGTGTCCGGCACCGCCTGCGCGGCGCGGGCAGCCCTGTGCACAGCGGGACGAGGAGGGACCCGCGCTGGCGGCACACGCGTGGCCTGGGACCATCCCAGCGCCGCTTTGTTCATCCGGGCTGGCAGGAAAGCGGCTCCCACGGGGACGTGCCGAGCAGGATGCCGACACGCACGTCGCTCCCAGCCGAGCTCATGGTCACCTCCAGCTGAGAGAGCGGCAGGAGCTCTTAGCGCTGCTCCTATTCATGCYAAATTCAGGCCAGTGACTTCTTTGGGGGGCGAAAAGGCTGAAGGCCTGGCCTCCTTCCGCCGCTCAGAGATGCTGCCGCCGCCTCCGAGTCTCCGTGGAGGTGCAGCATCCTCCGACAGACACRCGGGCAAAGCCCCGGCAGAGCCGCGGCCCGGCGCCGCGTACGACAGCTCCCACAGCCGCGGCCGTACCGGGGATCTCAGCCGGCCAAACCCAAGGAAAATATCAAGGAGGAGAAGGAGGAAAGACAACTGCCAGCCAGCCTTGTGAAACAACGGGTTTGTCTTCGAATAGATCAATCCTACRTGGGATAGGGAGCTGAGCAAGCCCGTAGGGGTGCCCGCTGGCACTCCTGCCTCTCAGCATCCCCGAGCCRAAGGGCAGCAAACCACCGAGGACAGGAACCAGTAACTCTCCTTTACAAGTTCACAGCATTATCCGCAGGAGCCACGCACAGAAACACAGCACAGCCGCCCAACACCAAAACCATGCTTTTCCAGAGAAAGGCTTGCAAAGGAATGCCACAGCCTCCATCTAATCGTTATTGTGTAGTTAAAAGGCAGAGGATTAGGAGCCAGCCATKAAGTCTGGGCTACAACGTGCCAGCATAGCAATTATCTGTTGCTGGAAAGGGCTGGCAAATAAACTAACTTGCTTCAAAGCACTCATTAGCTACAGGAGATGTTGTGGAGAGCTGAAGTACAGCGTCAAACAGCTCAAGAAGGACAGGGCTTCCCCAGGGAGATCTGCTGGAGGAGCTCCCAGGGCAAGTCCCTATCGCCCCAGCACGGCATAGCCAGGCTTCCCCTGCCCGGAGAGGCTCCTGGGCAAGACACGGTGCCTTCACGGGACCCCACGGGCTCCCTACCTCCATCCCTCCGATGATGCTCTCACACAGCCGACGCACACCCGAGCCCCAGACCCGGGGCAGCTTTGCTCTCAACAGCAGGTAGCCCGAGAGCGAAGGTTTTCCTCTGCCTGCTCCGAGGAGGATCAGCCCTGCCCACCACAGACAGGCACCTAACCCCCGCCCGTGCCCCCGCTCCCACAGATCAGCCCTGCCCCATCCCCACCTGGGTCCCAGCAGATCAACAGGCTCGGAACAAGCAGCACCATGCAGCTCCCCATCCCCTTCTTACCTCCCTCCTAATCAAGAGAAAAAGCAACACCCTGGGCTCATTAGCATTAACGAGCTCCGTGAGCAGCACACTCAACCCAGTGCAAACACCCGGTAACCCTTTGGAGACCCGCAGCCAGGCGCCGGGACAGCTGACCCACCCGGGAGAGGGGACACTCGGGTGCACCAGTAAAACCGCCTGACATCCCTGTGCAGGCTCTCCAGGAGTGAAGCAGCCCTTTTATTTCTCAATAAGCCTGCCCTGGGGGGTGGAAAGCAGTTTGAACAAGCTATAAAAAGCATCGTGCACTCGGCTAACCCAGACTCCCGTCCCTGAAGGCCTGTCTGTAGGCACAGCCGGCATGCCCTACAAGCAGCCACCAGCGGAGCACAGCCATCCCCTCCCCGGCAGATGCCGAGGAACCATCAAGCTGCGGCGTTTGCACATGGAGATGACCACGGACCTCAGCCCCTCTCCCAAAGCAGACCTCGGAGAAGGGTTTCCAGAGGGCYGCGGTCCAGCTCCGGCAGGGAGGTGATTGCAGAGGCAGCAGAGCATCCCTGATGCTGCAAAGCAACGTGGTGTCCCATAAATTGCTTGGGGAAAGGGTGATTTGGGGACATTAGTCTGTTCCCGTTATCACACCCTGCGCGCAGCCACGCGGCGCAGCGCTGGGTCTGGAAGGGGCTCTCAGGAACACGGCGGAGGGGACTGCAGCACCCATCTCAGCCTCGGAGGGATGAAGTTGTCCCTAGAGCAGGAGAGGGGGAAAGCTGTCTGCCGTGGCACCTCCCGGGCAGGAGAGGACAACAGCGCAGTGGAGAAGGCACAAGCTGGAGGAGGAGGAGGAGGAGGAGGTCAAAGCCCAGCTGTGCCCCACAACCGAGGGTCCTCCCTGGGAGCACGTCAAGGTGCAAAACCCACCCAAAGGCCCCATCCTGCTGCCAGCTGCCTCCTCCCCCAAGGGACATTTTGACGAAGCATCACCTGATTAAATAACCAGAGCTGATCCTGCTGTTCTTTCTCACCCCTCCTATTGACAACATCTTCATCATTATGCAAGACCTTGTTTACGCATTTTAATCTTCATAGTTACACTCTGGCAAGGAGTGAAACACCGAGAAGAAAGAAAAAGAAGAGGAAGGAAAGAAAAAGAGGAAGGAAAGAAAAAGAGGAAGGAAAGAAAAAGATTCAAAGGTGATCTGTGCTCTAGCGTCTCATTAGCAGACAAAATCTTCGTGATTTTGACTGGATTACAGAGAGTGGGGGAGATGCAGGATGCTTTTTTCCTAAGAAAGGAGGGATCAGAGCCTAACCAGAATTAATGTGCCTGGGAGAGAARCGGACCCAGCCCAGCAGCAGTGCTCCAGGGAGCGGGGAGGTTGCAGGGATGGGCTCTCAGCCCGAGGACCCCGTCTCTTTTACTTTATGCTGATCTTCTCCAGGTGAATAAAAACTCTTGGCCCAGCCTTAACTGCGTGGAAACTCCTTGTGCAGAAAACAAATACCATGAAGTAGGTAAAACATACCAGAGCMCAGAGCTTCCAAACTGCCCATCAAATGCACTGGGCCCTCTGCCCCCCAAATCAGGTCTCACTCACTGAAGACCGTGGAGCTCCAATGACCAAGTGACACCTACCCTGCACACTGGCTTTGCCTGTCATCACACGTCACGTTTAATTCATTGCCTGGGCATGGTTCTGGTGCCAAGTCCCTCTCCACATCCTCCCCAAACTGAAATGTTCACAGTTCTGGGTTCTGGCTTGGTGCCCAAAAGAGAAGGAAGCCAAATTCTCCGAGTCTTTAGTGAAAATTGGAAGTGATGCCCCATCCATTGCAGATTTTGGCCCATGGAACGGAACGCTGGATGCGGCCAGGAGGGTCTGAGCGATGAGCTGGGAGGTGACGGGGGGAGGAAGGCCAGCAGCACCCAGCGGGACGGGGCTGTGACACTGGGACTGTCTGTCCACRGTGCTGCATCACCCAGCTGGGACCTACAGGGAGAATATTACGCAGGTGCAYGGGGAACCCAAGGGCTACAGGGAAAGGTAATATCTTTTATTAGACAAGTTTTCAACACCCAATTCTCTTAAACCCAAAAGCTGAGCCACAATTTCTAACAGCAGCAGCCAGGCTAATAAAAGATGCTCCCTCTCCCGCAAACCTTGTTTTGCTCAGAGCCCAACACCATCACGGCGCTGTCGAAATGATGCTCAGCCACGGGAATCTTCCTCCACGAAGGGACCACAGTGAATTCTCTTACTGGCCAATGTTAYAGACACATGAAAAGCCTGGCTTTGGTTTCCAGCTGACAAACTTGCCTGAACTCCCCATGTTCTGCAAAACAAAGAGCTGGGTGAGCTGGACCAGGGCTCCCCCGGCCCCACGGTGAATTCTTGCCTGAATCCAACACTGTCACCAATGAAACACCTTTTGGTGCTGAGATGAAGTCAGAGCCATCCTTGGACATTTCTACAAATGGTTTCTACACTGAAACGCTCTCTCTCCCCTTCCCATTTGCTGCAGGCGCTTTCACAGCTCAGGGGTTTGCATTGCTTTGCTAAGCATGCCTGGAGCACGATTAATGAAATGTTTTGGTGCAAAGGGTGAGGTTTCCTGTTCGCTGTTTGCTGATGGCACCGCTGCCAGGAGTCTACACCAGGCAGGGGACTGCACCATGGGCTTCCGTAGAGCAGCGAGGCTTTGCCCAGCCAGCAACGAGCACCCGATCCACAGGACCCATCCTGATTGCCACTATCTTCTCCCGCTGCTGCAAATCGTCCCTGATTCACATCAGCTGAGAACGTGGGGTGCTCATTTTAGGGGAGCAGTGCTGATTTGCACCGGGTTACAGCTGGAGTGGGGCAGTGCCAACGCTTGCCCACGCTGGGCTGGGAGCAAGGTGACACAGGACCGTGACGCGGAGGGGTCAGGCTCAGCATGACACCCACGCGGGGGAGGCGCAGAGCTGGACACTGCGGGGCAGCTAGGAGAGGGTCCTGGGAATTTCCCCTCTTACACAGGGAAAGCCTGACGGTTAACAGCAGGGTAACCCTGCTGGTTCCAGTGGCACCCGTACTGGTCTGCACTGGTTTGAGAGCAGAAGCCAGCCCAGGGCACGCAGACAGGACCGTGCAGGTGCTCCGCTCTGCTACGGACACCAGGGACCCTCCAGCCCGGTGCTCTCCTGCCATCACAAGCCCCTCGTCCACGCACACCCTCGTCTCCGACGGGACTTTGTGACCGCCCTGCGCCTCACTCCCTGCGCTCCCCCAGCCTGATCCCAGGTCACTGCTGAGGATGGGCTTCCCCTGCCCCAGGAGTCATGCCTGGCCCACGGGGGAGAGCGACACTCAGGCCAGTCACATCCTCACTACGGACTTCAAACCTACTTAAGAAAGCAAAYAGCCAAGCAAAGAGCATACCCTGGGGGGTGTGTGTCCTTCCCACCTCTCTCACAGTCATTCCCCACCCCACACCTGGAGCAAGCCTGAGCCGTGGGGACCCTTCATGCCCCTGCTCCGCCACTGCTTTCCGACATCACTTTGGCCAAGTTCCCCAGCCCCAGGGCACTGCCGCAGGCATCCCTCCAGGCAAGCGGTGCAGAGCCAGGCTACTCCAGGGGGGAGGCAGACAACATCTCCAAACCTGAGCACAAGCAAGCGGCGCAAGCGCAGCCCCATCCTCCTTCCCAGCTCCGGGCAGTGGTCTGCGCTAAGCAAAAAGGCAGCAAGCAGATGCCTCTGGTGATCCCAGGTGATCCCCGGCCYTTAAACACAGCGGGGAGCGCTGGCAGCTGCCGGGATAGGCTCACCCCACCCTGTGCTTCGCCTTCTGGCACYTTCCCCTTCTGTGGGTTTTTGGTCCCTCTTCCCATAGGAGAACCAAGCAATTACCAGTGTCTCCCATGCGWCTCAAGCCTGGGAGCAACCAAAGCGCATCTCCAGTGAAGTAAGGAAGCTGGAGAGCAAGGACTGGAGAGGGGAACTGAGTGCATGGGGGCAAAAATGGGGCGAGTTACACCAGGGGGAAAAAAGCAATAGGTGGGCACGGGTGTGCTGGAGCCAGAGGGTTKCAGGCTTGGATATCAGCCCCAGCCCCGCTGCCAGTTCAGGGTGGGTTTCAAAATCCCCCTCAGCACCAGCGGATTTAAACCACAGGAACTGATTTCTCCTTAAGTACCGACATCTCTGAGAAAGGTATTAAAAAGGACAGTAGCAAACAGCCCTGTAATTAACCTCCAAAAGATACCGGCGTGACGAGCGATTTGGGGGCTGCCAGGCAGCGAGCGCTGCAGGACCAGCACGCTGACCTGCGGGCAAACTTGCCTGGATCCCTGACACCCTGACGTGGGCTCAATCCCCCCCCACGGCGAGCCACAGCCCCCCACGCAAAATGTGCTCCGGTTCCCACCCCGCAGGGGCCGAGCCGGGAAGAGGGACAAGAAAACAACAACTTTACCTAAAGGGTCTCAAGGTGACGAGGCATCTTCTGACCATTATCTTCCCATCCGCGTTGACTGTGATCATCGTTCAAAGTTGCGGGGGGAGCGGGGAAGGGG
>JASVER010000061.1:4746185-4810897 GCA_030449065.1 Oceanodroma leucorhoa
GTCAAACCAGAAAAGCAGCCCCCGCGGGTGCTGTTTGCGTTTGGGGGGGGGTGAGGAGCAGGGCAAGCCCCGCTTCTGGGGAAAAGGGGGGTCTGGAGTCAGGCTCTGACAGCACCGGCCTGCGGCTTTGCTTCCCCATCACCCTGTTATCTTTCTGGGGGGTCACAGTCACGGCCCACGACGTGGCTTCCCAATGTCCCCGGCACCCCTGGGTGCTGCCGGGAGGACCAGGGTGGCGTGGAGGGGCCGGGGCAGGGAGGCAGGGGAGCGTCCTTGGGAAGACAAAGAAGGGGCCATGAGAGCTGAGGCAGGAGAAGCAGCTGCTGAGCTCAGCAGAGGTGTTCCCGGCTCTCGTGTGAAAGGTGRCAGGCACAAAAAGCCTCCCGAAGCGTGGGACTTAAAGGAGCCGGATGTGCACAGAGCCCGGAGGCACCCCGTTGMCAGCCCCCGACTCGAGGGCGCCCAGCCGGCACGGGTGTACCCCACCAGCGGTGAGGGGGGGGATGCATCGCCCCGCGGGGTGAGCACAAAATTGCAGAGCTGGAAGGAGACCGTTGTCCTCGGTGTGCCCGTTTGGCCAGGCCCCAGGACGGGACCAGGCTCTTGTCTGGGGGGGCTGTGGCACAAACAGGGCCCCCTTGTGCCACGCTGGCCCTGTGGCTGGCTGTCCCTCTCTGCACTTGACACTGTCATGGGCACCGTAAAGCGTAGGGTGACACCGGGGGAAAGCTGCCCCTTTGCCTTCCCCAGGGTGGGACGCTCTCCTCCCATGGTCTTTCCCAGCCCTTCTCCATCCTGCTTGCTTCCCGGGGGAGAAACGTTCCTCCAACCCCAACAACCTGCCATGGCTCGACCACCTACTCTGCGAGTGCTGCGCAATCACAACGCYCTCCCAGCAGCACACAGCCAAGCACCCCCTCTTTCATAAACTAATTGTGGGCTCCTTTGCTTGTGCAGCATCCCGGTGTTTTCCCATGAGGCTGGTGAAGAGGAAATGCCATATTATGACATACTGTGATACTGTAACTCCGATTTCCATAGGGATCCCAGGCACTCACTCTGCTTCCTTCTCCCTGATGTAAACCAGTGGTGGCTTCGGTCAGCAGAGCTCCAGGTAGCATATGCTGCAACAGCATCAGCCACAGGCGAGCTCAGAGACAYAAGACAGCTGGAAATTTTCCACGAAACAGCACTTTCTCCCCATGAAACAGCACTTTTTGCCAAGGAGAAGCAAGAAGAAAAACCATATCCTKTAGGGTTTCATAGATACAGAAGGATTTTTGTGTTCATCCACACTTTTCATGGGCAGGGGACAGGGAAGGTGTCATTGCCACACCGGGTCTGAGCAGGAGAATACTGGGCTGAGGCAGACGGACACACAGACATGCTGGGCATTTGCAGAGAGGGTGGCTCAGAAGCTGCAGTCAGCGCTGTCCAGCCAAATTCAAACCCCTAGGTCAGCTCTCCCTGATCTTCAACACAGGCAGCCCAACATCTTGGCAAGGACATCCCACCCCGATGTCCCGTGGGGACCTTATGGACATGACCATGCAGACCCACGGGGCTGGACAGACACCCAACTCCAGCTGGGGTGCCTCAGTGCTTGCCATTTTAGGTGCAGTTGGGAGTCTTTTGGTGCACCTGGCCTTCTCTGGAAAAAACACCTGGTTTTCTTAACCTGGCCTTTGGGAAAGGAGGGAAGCAGCAGACTAACGAAGGTGCTGTGGGCACCCTACCACCTCTGATCTCCTTGCTGCTGCCTGCTCCCTCCATTCCCAGCTCCTGCTCCTCTGACAGGAGACCCCCCCGTCCCCATCTGAGCTGTAAAACCACCTTAAAACCCGGTGTTTCCCCRCTTGCTGCTCTCGAGAGCACGGCTCCAGCAGCGGGAGGCAGAGCCTTTCGCTCGGAGCCCAGCTCGGCGCAATGGGGCTGGAATCCTTCCCAGTGCACGTCACCGCACAACATCAAGCAGCCAACGGAGCCGCCAAATCGCTGCCTCCCGCCTGCCAGGAGCCGGCTGCGCCTTCCCGAGGGCTTGGGAGGAAAACCCCTCCTGGGGGCTGCAGAGCGGGGGGCTACGAGAGCTCCAGCGTGGGGTGAGTTTTGCTGTGGGACGRGACCCCCCTCCCACCTCCGTAAGGATAGCGCCGAGGTCCCTCTGCGCATCCCACAAGCTCGGGGTCGTGCCAAGCGGCAGCTCCTCCCGGAGGCCAATGGCAGCAGTGTCCCAGCAGGAAAAGGCCGGGCTATGGCAAGGCATGACACCTTAATTTTGTAAGACTTCGGGGTTAGGGGCATCGGGGGGGGGGAGAAGGGACCAGGGAGGGGATGGTGCCCCCCATGCCTWCCTCCAGGGCTGGCCCCCGTCAGCCCCCCAAGGGCCTGGCCATTTCTCGGGCAGGCAGAAGGCAGCTCAGCCGCCTTGGCTTCCTCCAGGTGCCTGCTGCAGMGCCAGCCAGCAAAAAATACAAAATAAAATAAAATGCAGAAATCTGCTCTTGGCAATCCCGGTTCAACAAGCTTTTATTGTGCCAGCACATTAGACAGCAACTGCCCATTACCCTGCAGGGCAGCACACAGGCATTAGTGAAGCTGTAACAGCCCTATTAGCAATGTGCAAAACCCCATAAATCCTGYGATTACCTGGGGAACCCCGACGTGCAGGGACACCTCCGTGGCCAGGCGAGGGAGGGGGGGAGGCGACCAGAGCCCACTGCTCTCCTTGCTGCAGGTCTCCTGCCTCTGGTTGCAGAACATCCAGCCTCATCCCGAGGCCACGAGGGAGAGGGRTTTTCCGGAGATGGGGAAAGGTGCATATCCCATATGCACAGCCTGGGAGGGTGCTGGGGTGGGCAGGGAGCAGCGATTGCCGCTCTCAACTCCCGCCAGCACCGTCACATGCAGGATTCGTCACCCCACAGACAGAAACGTGGCGTTCACCGGCCCCGCGGGGCCCGAGGAGAAGCGCTGCAGCAGACAGTCCCTTCCCTGTGCTGCTGCTTGAAACAAAAGCTTAATTAACTACTACCAGTTTGCTGTCTGTTTAGCGGGATAAATCTAAAATCCAAGGATGGTAATAAAGCGGTGAATTATCTTCTTCAGCGGCTGAGAAGCAATGGCCCCAAAAATCAATATGCTGAAGTTATACGTACACGCACACACGTGTATGTTTGTTATTGTTACGAATCAGGCAGCAGCAGAGAATGGAGAGAACCAGCTCAGCAGCCAGCTGGTACAAAAGAAACGAGTTTTCTACCAGTTAGAGCCACTGCCCAGCCAGAGGTAGACATGGAGCATCTCCAGTACGGGCTCCAGACATCCCGCCTGTAACCCAGGGCAGAGCCACGGTTCCGGCTCCGACACTGGAGCATCCTCCAGCAGCTGGACTCACCCTGCACCACTGGCCCAGCAAAAGACCTCAGGAATTTTCAACTGATCTTGAGTAACCATATTACCATGAGTCCCAGAGCTCCCTAACCCAGCCATCGCCAGGCAGAACATGATGGTTTAGACCACCACAACTGGAGAAAAGGGRTTATAAATGCAAGGTGGGCTGTAAACCACCACAGACAAAGCTTAAAATATCATAAACCTGCAAAGAGCACAGACTGACAGTCATAGTTGCTCAGCTGCGGGCAGCACACCCATGGGCAGCTCCAGACAAGTCACAGTGACAGCATTTATCCCGGCTTTTGGCGAGCAATGCCTGAGTGCTGCCGGGGCTCCAAAGGCACCCCAGGACCCTCCAGAGAGTCCCCGCTCCAGCCCAGGACCCTTCTGCATTGCTTTCCAAAGCCTGGGGCTCAGACTCTGCCCATGTTTCTTCTCGGAGGCTCCTCTTGAGTGTCAAGCTACTGGGTCTTCATGGAAAAATAGTGATCACAGAGGAGGAGAATCACAGCAAACCACCGAGCTGTAATGTGCTACAACAAGCTACTTTCTCAAGCACTCCCCACACACAATTTTGCCCTTGAGATAAGAAATATAATTTGATTGCAGGAGCTGCAGCGCCCAAATGCTTTGGGCATAAGATCACTTAGTCACAGTAACTTCTCCGTCCCCCTCAAGCGACATTGCTGGGTACAAGGCGCTCTTTATTGATATAAAACAACTTAGCTCCATCACTGGCTCAGCCTCAATTACTGCATTCACGCCTCTGTCCATCTCTGTAGCAACAAGGCGGAAAAGCTTTGAGCCCGGTACCGATCTCCCGCGCCGGCGAGCATCGCCAGCCGCCCCGCCGAGACGGAGCTGCCTGCCAGCGCCGCGATGCGCTGTCCCTGACCGGGGGCTCCCGCAGGCACTGTGGGGCTGCGATGCCCATACGGGCACCCCTGCAGTGCATCGAGGCCGTCTGCCTGTTCCCAGCCTTCCCAGGGGCAGCAAAAACAGCCCTAAATTTGCTCATATGTCAGCGYTCGGAGAGGGCACCGGGCAAAGAGCAGGGAGGGGATGGCAGTGTCCTAAAGCCACCTTTGCATCCCCACCCGCAGGGAGCCCGGGAGCCGCACGGGTCCCCCAGACTGCTGAAGAAGAGAAACTGTGAGGGGCCGTGGCTGATGGGACCTCCCCAACAGCRAGCAGCACGGATGGCCTTGCTGCTGCCAGAGCACCGAAGCCGCGGGTGTTAAGGAGTCATCCGCTGGCTTAGAGTCATCYCCTGCGACTGCAGCCTCCAGAAGATGCAACATTTCCCTTCAACGCTTGAAAAGCCCAAGCGCTGCTCAGCTAAAAGGCAGCTGCGAGAGCACACCTGACACTACCCCGGAGGGGGTGTTTTACCCACCGCGAGGGTCCCTCGGGCTGTTCTCCAGTCCCTGGGGCTCTCTGCATGGCTGGGGTCTCGGGGGGCTGCAACGTAACCCCAGGCAGATGCTGATCTCTGCCCCCTCCTTCCCTGGGACAGCAGCTGGAGCCCAGCGGTGACATACAGCACTTCTGCACGGCTGAAAGGTCAGAGCCAGCAGCACCCCCCGGGCACGGATCAGGCAGGGTTAGGGGCAGGTTGCAGCCCTCAGCAGKCAGGCCGGGCTCTCCCAGCTCGCCAGGTCGCTCCGTGCTGCTTGGGGAGCCGGAGGAGCATTGCAACCCTCGCAGGGCTGCGGTCGCCAAGGAGTGCTGCAGCCCACCGTGCTGGTAACACCGCACAGGACATCCAGCTCCGGCGCTCGGGTACCTGCTGGAGGTGCGCAGCCAGGTCAGGTGTGAAACACGGGATCCTCCAGCTCCCGTCAGCGCGGGGCAGTGTCAGCACACCCTTGCACGGGGAATTTGGGAAGCTCCTGCCCTTGCAAGCCTGTCGGCACAGTGAATCCCTCACTTCCATTAGCTGCTAATTCRCTTAGGCAGAGGAAAATAATAGAGGTGAGGATCACTCCTCAGCTCCCAATAGGATTATGTGTTTTGRGAGCAGAAGGGAAGCTGAATTTCTCTTTCCCTTCTTGGAGAGAGAAATTAATGCGTTTTTCTTACAGTGTTAATGAAAACCAGCAATGACCCTGGCTTCACCAAGAAGAAAACACAAAAGGTAAAAGGAAAGCCTGAACCAGCTTTATCGGTCAGAAAGGTTTCTTGACTGCCCTACTGCAAAGGGAGATGCCCAGAGGAAACAAGAGCAGCAATTAAAAATTAAAGAGAGAGGGAGAGCTGTACAGCCGATTACCGAGACGTATTTGTATCTCTGCAGTGCGTTAACAGGGCTGCAGTTCCCCGGGGGGATCTCCTGACACCCGCGGGGGAACAGGGACGCCCGCAGTCATGACAGCAGTGGGCAGCTCTGCCCAGCCCAAATCCAGGCAGGGACGGGGAAACAAAGAAGGGGCCAAGCCCTGGGTAAGTGAGAGCAGCAGGGAGACGGGTGGGAGAYGCTGAACCACAGCTCCCAGGGGGAAGGGACCATCCTCCCTTTGGGTGAGGTTATTTGAGGCTAAACCCCCCCCCGAGTCCCCGCCAGGAAGGGGACAAGGAGCATGTTCTGGGTTGGATCCAGACACCTCCAAAAAGAAAGGCAGACCCGAGGGCTGGATCTGTCCCTTGGYGGGGCAGACTTCTCAGAGCTGCCAGTTCGGGTTTGCCTCCTGCTCTGCCTTGCTGTCACACTCAGCTCAGCCGCGTTTCCCAGCCCGGCGCGGTCCCAGGAGGACCCTCCGTTGCTCATCCATGAATTAGCATCGAAAGGACATCGCGCAGGGGGGACCGCAAGAAAAATAGGCTGGAGGAGCCTCCCAGGCTTGTTAGCGTGTTACGCTGAGCCCCTGCAGCAAGTGCTGCCTCCCCAGACGGGGGTGTCCAGGGGCCTCCGGTGCCCCCCCAGCCACCCCACTGAGGATTTTGATCCCCCGTGGCCCCAGGGTTCAGCCAAACGAGCTCGCTGACCTGCTGGCATCAACATGCAACATTTGGAGAAGTGTTTGAGCTCAAGAAAGAAGGAGGATGCAAAATGGTGCACCGAGGGGCTGGGAAGAAGGGAGAGGTCATAACCCCCCCCACGAGAGCCTCCTGCATGTGCGTGGACTTAGGCAGGGCCCAGGGCTCRTATCGACAGCCCAAAGCGAGCCCARRGAGCCTGGGGAGGACCTTACCCCCCCTGCAACRCAGCCGGGGAGTGCCGGCGCCAGCCRTCACCGCAGTTAGCAGCGGGCTGCTGGGAGGCTTGCACCAGCGTTAGCCAAATTAGGAGGGACAAGGCAAGCCGAGCTTCAGCTGTAATTAAAGAAAATAAAGTCGGGGGTTAGGAGAGCAAGAACTCTCCAGCCWTTTAATTACTGCGGGAGAGTCGCCGCTGCCGAACAGCGCTCGCAGCCCTTCCTGCGGGGGTTGTAAGGAGTTTGCCGCCTCTGCCCCACGTGCAGGGGGTCCCCGAGCCCGGCAGCCGCAGTCCAAGCACCCCAAGGGGAGCTGCGGGCACGTCCCCACGCCCCCTCCCTTGCATCCCATCGGAGGGGAGAGAGGCACCGTCGTCTCAGCCAAGGCAGCCCCAAAGCTCCCCCCAAACGCTGCCGTACCCCAGGCAAAATGCTTCTCCTGCCGACACGCAAGCGCGGCTCTGCAGCCGGGCAGCGAGCGCATCCCTCTGCGGTGGGAGTCATACGTCTTCATTTCACATCTCAGAAACCCAGCCCGCTGCCTCGCTTACCCCTTGGCTAACGAAGCCCCGGCTCTCACCGGTGCTGCCCCGCCGCCGCGTCCCGGGCAGGCTGGAGGGATGCAGCGCTGGGATGCCCCACGCCAGCTCCGTTCCCCTCACCCTGGCTGTCCCCAGGGAGGGAGCTGGGGAGGGTACAGAGCCCACGCCATCATAACCGGGGGGTGATACAGGCTCCTGTGTTGGTTATTAACGCACGTCCATTATCCACGAACCGAGCGCTCACACGTGGCATCTCCGCAACACTGACCCCGGCATCTCGCAGCCCTTCTCTCACATTTCTCACAGATAATGGGGAAAAGGGCTCAGCCGTTGCTGCTGCTGGTCCCTGGGGCTGGCAGGAGGAGACGGAGGAGGTGACGGTCCGACCACGCCAGAGCCGGGCGGGAATGCCAGTGCTCACTCCAGTAATGAAGTGAGCCTCATCTCGCTGGAAGAGCTGCATTTTGGGGATGCTTGGGRTGGCTCTGTGCTGGGGACTGGGCATGACAGGATCAGACCCCCAACAGGGTCCCCCCCTGTCCTGTTTTGGACACAGYTGGTGGAAGGGGGAGAGCAGGGAGCCCAGCACGGGCTGAGGCTCCCTGGGGTGCCCTCATTGCAGCGAGGACTTCGGGAGCCTCCAGCTRGGTTTGGGGGTCTCTACCTTCTGCTGGGCTTTCCTTCCAGTCACCCCTTCGGTAACTGGAGGGACAGACCCCTGGATGCTGCCCAGGCCCATYTCTCATGGGGCTCAGCCAAGCTACTGCACCCCAGCAGCCCCAAAACTCACAGCAAGCACAGCAGCAGGACCGCACCAGGCACAGCCCCCCAGCACTGACGGGGACAGGTACAGACACCGGGCACAGGCAGCTTTTGTTATCAAGCCTCTCTCTTAACACCAAGCTCCTGGTAGACCCTGGGAGCCCCCAGCACCTTCCTCACCCTCTCAGCCCCATCCAGAAAGCCAGATCAGCTCCAGGCAGAGGGCTCAGCCCGGGAGCGGGTGGTGCTGGGGGGTATCCGAGCACAGAGCCCCGGGAGCGGGTGGTGCTGGGGGGTATCCGAGCACAGAGCCCCGGGAGCGGGTGGTGCTGGGGGGTATCCGAGCACGGAGCCGCTGGGGGCTGAGGAGGAGGCATCACCCACAGCCCTCCCCAGCCAGCACGGGGGGATGCTCAGGGGTGCTTTGGGTGCCCGCCAGCCCTGGCTGCTATGTCGGGAGGCACCCTACTGCCTCCGCTGTGCGGATAGACCGGGAGAAGTCTCATTTTGCAACCCCATCTCTGCCAAAAGACTTCAAAAATCGCCCAGGAAATCATATATTGTCCCAACTTATTCAAATACATAAAGCAACAATTGGAAAGCCCCAAGCTATGGGCTGAGATCATGCAATTAGACCATTAAAAAATAAACCTCCGAAACCCTCAGACAGTTAAACCTGATAGGCCATATGAAGAAAAATGTTCACTTTTCATATACAATGAATGGAAATCATTTTAGATTTTTATTATTATTATTTCAGAAGGGAAATAAGCATATTTCAATCCAGTCAAGAGTGAAATTGAGTTTAACAACAAAGCAATTTCTATTAGTGGAGACCCAGCAAAAAAAAAATACGGATGAATAGAAAACTCACAGAGAAATGTGTCAGACAATGGTGGAATTAGGAATTAAAAGCAACTTTGCTTTACTGCTGATAATATAAGCACATAATGATCTACCTCATCGCTAATGCGCTCCGTTCCCATATAAACACTGTAAAATCACAACAGCAGAAAAGATTGGGATTTAATTCTGCCCCTCTCCCAGCAGGGAAGGGAAGGGGGTGCTGTGCCTTCCCAACCCCCCTTAGGGCTGGTCCGCCTTCTCCTGGAGAGCGCCTGGAGCAAGATCCCGGCCTTTGCATCTGCAGCAGGATGCCTTAGTCTGGGCTGAAAACGGGGTGGCTTTCACCCCCGCTGAACGCCTGGGGCTGCCCAGKGAGTGTGGCCAGGGCGGCACGGGGTGCCCCCCACGCCGGCTGCTCCTGCATCCCTCCGGCTGCCTGGACCGCGGCAGAAACACGGGCAGCAGCCTGGCAGGGCTGGCGTTTCCCGGAGGCAACTGCCCTTGGGAAAGGATCTCTAATCCTCCGGGATGTTTCCCGGCGTGCCTCTGCCCCTGCCGCTGCTGCCCGAGGTGACCAGCCCTTGTACATGTCCGGGAGCTCGGGCTGAGCTTCCCGCGAGGGACGAGGGACGTGGAGCCGTTGAAGCCCTCTCCCCCAGCTCCCACCCCCGGTAATCTCCTTGGTGAATAACAACCTGTAATTAGCTGCTTCGTTTGCTTTGCTTCGGTGTGTGGCTTGTTTCCAGGATGGCCTCCTGCCCCTTTGCCCCAGAGGGGACAACGGAGAAGAGAGAACTCCACGCCCCGGGGTGGATCTGGCTGTCATGGATGGAGGCGAGGAGAGGCGAGGACCCCCCGCGCTCCCACCACCGGCAGTTTTGGGGTCCGAAGCAGTGRGTGCTCGGCGGGGGCAGATGCACAGGGCAATGGACGGGCAGCATCCCTGCTCGGGAGAGAGGCAAGGGGGGCTCCCGAAGCCGGGCACTCCTGTGGCACTGCCGCAGCCTGGACCTGCCAAAAACCACCCTCATGAACACCAACTCCTGGCCAAATCCTGCCCTGCCATGCAGGCTGTGCATTTTCCTTCACCTCCCCCTTTAGCCTTTCCCATCCCACTCCTCTACTCACTGCTCACGCTTTTGGGGACAGGCAGTACCCAGCTYTCGCGTGTCCCCCATGTGTCCCCCACCACCACTGAGCCGTGAGCGACCCCGAGGGTCCGCATCCCAGGGCACACGGCGTCACCGCGGGTCTCTCCAGGACACCAAGGTGTCATTGCACCTCATCTTGAATCATCTCCATTGCCAAGGATCTAGGTCGTTGGGTTAAAAATTGAAAGTTTGAGTAGTCTACAGTACCAAATCTTAAAGCAATTACACTGTCCTAAACCTTTATTGGTTTAAAGATTAACTTCTCATCTCCAACAAGGCAGCTCCACTTGTTYCTCCTCAGCAGGATTCACAATTTGAATATGGAGACAAAGGAATATTGATCATGCCATGTATTACTAAATGAAATTTTTTGCACCGTTCTTTCATTTTTCTTTCTTTCTGTCGTTCTTCTCCTATAGATGAACCAGTGAAGGTGAACTGCTGCAGGAGCTGGAGATGGGGTCACCAGGCGCTCCRTCACAGAGGCTGAGAGGAATGCAAAACTCAATTTCAAGCAAGTCCTGTTCCCTTTGAAGTCAATTAGGCGGCTCCCAAGGACCTTGGTTGAGAGGAGACGGACGGAGGCAATCGGGGGAGAAGCAGCTGAGTAAAAGAGCAGTAAAAGCAGGGAGAAATTCCCTAAGATGCTGCTGGTCCATCAGCTAAGAGGGTGATGTGTGAAGGAAGAAGGCTCTCGACACCTGATTTCATACCAGCCCTCCATCCCCCCCGGCAGAGCCCGGCCGGGGCGCGCTGCCGAAGGACCCYGGCCGCAGGACCCCGAGGCGGTGGGACGGCTGTGACACGGTGGCTTTTCCCTGGGGTCAGATCCACCGTGGGTTAGGGACCTAGACGTGTCCGTTAGGGACGAGACCTCAGCCAGCCCCAGAGGGCACTTGTCCCCGTCCCAGGGGGATTCCCCTTGCTTCAGGCTCAGGATCCCTCCGGCACGATGGGGGACCAGAAAGGGACACCATGAGGAACAYGCAATGGCATTTGCGTGACCCCGAGGGGCCCTGGCAGGGACGGAAAGCCGACCGAGAACAGGCAGTTCCTCAGGGCATGATGGTTTGGGTTTTTTCCCCTTACGTTTACTTACACACGAGGGAATCGCGCGCTGCTGGCAGAGCGTGTGTTCCCACATTTACCCACGTCAAAGCTGTCTCGGAGCCCATCTCTTCTGAATTTCCAAAACGAAGAGGAGAAAATCAGTATCAGCAAATTGAGGAGCAATTGGAGCTGTGCTTGGCATTCATGAGGATTGATAAATCTCCTCCAACACCAGTAAATAACCAGACTTCGCTCCTTGCTCGGAGGAGGGAGCATCCCCCCCTCCTAACACCTGCAATAAGACACTAGCAATTACTGCTTTGTCTCCTGGAAACTAGTAAATAATTCAAACAAACTCATTTTTTTACTTTTGTTTTTCATTTTAATTAATCCACATAGAATTTTGTCCTCCAAACACAATCACAGCAGCACAGGAACAGCAGGTAGAGAATCTCATTACCCAGCTTACCAGCCAGATCCTAGAGCCGTTATTAATAGAGGCTTCACCGTGTGAGGAACTAATAAAACCCGATGGCGGGGGGGGAAGGGAAACTCTCCTTCCGGAGCGCATCGCCCTCTCCACCTTGTCCCCGGGATGTCTGATGGTTAGAGATGCCGGGGGGTTGCCAGCACCCTGCCTCCTACAGCCCCCGGTTTCTTGGCCCTGCAGCCAAGAGCCACCTTCAGCGCACGTGGTCCAGGAGGAGCTGCCGGGCTCAAAGCAAGAGGAGGAGGTCAGGAAAGCTGCCTCAGCACGGGCAGGTCATTGCACAGACTCTTGCCCAGCCGCTGGCAGGAGGCAGAGTCCAAGCCCATGTTCTGGTGGTGCTACGTTAATCCTTCCTTTCTCTCTCGCYGCACCAGTTACACCAGTAGCAGCCGCATCCTCAGAGCACTGCCTCAGCACCAGGAATTGCTCTCGCCCCAGGTACCTGTGCTGGGAGGAGAGAGCAGGACCACGTCCCCCAGCACCCCAGCTGTGGGGGGGAGACCCCCGTGCCCAGCTGCTTTTGGGGGTTTGGATCCTGCCCCCACGCTCAGCCTGCGCTCATGGCTCCCCTGCAGCGAGCACCCGGCTGTCCATCCGTCCCCGGGTGCTGGGTCCGCTTCCTGGGTGACCCCGCGGGGAGGGTGTTTCTGTAAGTGCCCAGAAGAAAACAGCTCCTCCTTGGAGCACCTGCTACCGAGGGGTTTTTCCTGACACCAGGCATTCCCGATGGGGCAGCACTGGATACAGGCAGGCACCCGAGGGACACCCTTCTCCCGAGGGATACTGCATGCACGTCACGCTGCGTAACGCCTGCCGGAGAGGAAAATGCCAGTGTTACCCGGAGCGGCTTGCACAGAGGCAGGGCACGGCCGAGGCTGGCTGGCAGCACGGGCTCGGTGGGCTCTTCCTTTCCCACCTGCCTTTCTCCTCGTTCCCCCGACGCGGGGCCGAGGAGCGGCGTGGTGGGTGCGCAGGCTGCTGCGCCGCGAGGCTCCATGGCTCCTCTGCCTTCATCAGCTTCATAGACAAACAGCAGTACATCAATAAGCAGCTCTAATTAGAGGTGTTAATAGCGCTGGGAGCTGGGGGAAAGCGCGCTGAGGCAAGAGGGAGAACGGTTTGCAATCTGAGGAGAGCGACGGGAGGAGCTGGGAGACCTGGGATACCCGGGACCTTCCCTGCCTGCTGCACACCCAGCGGGTGGGACAATCAACCTCCAGGAGCCCACGTGAAATTGCCGGGGAAATATCCCCTGTGCTGATTATCTTGAATAATTTATGCAGATGTTATCATGTATTCATATTTTATGGAAGTATTCGAAAGCCGTGATCGTGGTTATTCACAACCATTTGCTCCATTTCTCCACCAGCGGCGGGTGCGGCGATGAGGCCGGTGTGCCGGTTACACCTCGGGGACCGCGGCTCCCCCCGGCACCGGGGACGGGGCACGGAGCAGCATCAGGGCAGCCACATTCCCAGAGCACCAGCACAGGCTGGGTCTTACCCCTCCATCCCAGAATCCATCCCCAGTACCTCCAGGGGACGGGCACCCCAGGGCAGAGGGGACGGGAGGCACTGACAGTCACGGACACAGCGCAGCAAGCACGGCTCCCACCACGACCCCCCTCCTGCACCCGCCGCCTCGCAGCCCTCTCTGGCCCCGAGCCTGCAAAGCAAAGAGGCTCTATGGCCCCCAGGAGGGACCCAGGAAAGGGACAGTTCCCGTAGCACTGTCCCCTCCGCCCAGGAAGCTGTCACACAGCGATGCTGAGCAGGACAGACGGACAGGAGCTGCTCCCCGGGGGAGCTGGTCCCTCGGTCCCCCGAGGGGTGGGATACAGGCTGGGGCGAGGGGACCCCAGGGCCCCCACTGCCCGACGCTGAGCTGTGCAATCCTGCCCGCGGGAGGCAGGAAGGGACATCGCTTCCCAATTCCTTCCAGCAAGGGGGATGGATGAAAGGCCGTGGCTCCTCTGCTGCCTGGCTCCAGGTGCGGCAGGCAGGAAGGGTCCTGCATCTCCCCATTGCTCCGCATCTCCATCTGCTTTGGGGTCAGGAGCACTCGGCGCCTTCACTCGAGGCCACGGTGACAGTCGCGGCAGAAGCAAAGGACTTTGTGGGGAGCCGAGAAAGGGGAGGAGGAGGAAGGGGCAGGTGGTGGATGGGGGGGAGGAGAAAAGACGGGAGTAAGGGGAAAATTTGAGGAACCAGAGGGGAGGTGCTCAGACCGTGCTGGAGGAGGACGTGGCTGCAGGGAAGCCTGCCAGCACCCAGCAGAGCAGAAAGTCAACGATATTAAAGCAAAGACGCTGGATATTTTAATTCCCTGCAGCTCCTGCTCCTCGGCGAACAGCAACGATGACTGAAACGCAAGCAGAAGTTAAACAAGGGGCATCTTGGTCTGGTTGTTCAGCCTGGAAAAGGCACGAGGAGCACAGCAGAGACGCGGCTCAGAGGCGGGCAGCAAGGACCGGCACGTGTCCCCAGCCAGCCCCAGTGCCACCCTTGTGCCACCAGCCCTGCCTGGCCCCCGCCGTGCTCTGGTGTCTGCTGTTATTTCTATCCCTTCAGGGGCACCCCAGGAAGCCTTCACTCAAGCCAGGCTGCCTCCGCCTGCAGCAACTTCCACCTATTTCAATTCAAGAGCCTTCCCGAAAAGGGGCCGGAACCCTCAGCTCCCGCGGGGCGGAGCAGGGGGTGCAGACGAAGGGCCTCCACCGCGCTTGGGTCCGGTCCGCTGCTCGGAGCCTCGTTTACCGTTTACCACCACGACGGGCATGGCCAGCCTCCCCCGCGCCGGGCAGGGGACGGGCAGCACCCCGGCACCGGCCGGGGGGAAGGGGGTTTGGCCCCTGCCAACATCTCGCAGCCCGGGGAAGGAGCACGCTGCGTATCCGAAGGCGAGCAGGAGCCCGGGGGTCACCCAGAGCTGAGTTGGCTCCGGGAGCTGCATCGAGCTCAGTTGGAGCACTAGTGATTAGGAGACTTACTCCTCGGAGTAGCTGCGAGCCGCAAGGCTGTAGTACAGGCACCCGCTTCACCAGGGAGGGGTGCGAGCAACGCGGGGTGATTTATGGGGCAAAAGCTGCCGGTTTAGCACAGGGTGTACAGCGTGGGGTGACCCTCGGGGCTGGCTGGGGCAGGAGAGCTGCCACCAAGCCCAAAGGGTCCCTGGGTGACGAGCCGTGGGTGGCAGCGCTTAGGGACGGGGACACCCCCGCCTCCCCGCCGGCAGCACAACGCAAAGCGGGCTGCGAGCCCTGCCAGCAAGCCGAGAAACAGAGGAGGCAAGGAGACCCCATCTCGGCTCCGAACCTACAAAATGAGCCTTTTTTTTTTTTTTTTTTAATCTTTCTTAGGGAAACAGCTTCTCCAGCTTTTGGGTTTGATTGGCTGCTGCTCCAGACAAAGAGTTGCATCYGACTGCAAGGGGAAAAAAAAAAAATCCAGGTCTATTAAAAATGATGAAAGACACCTTGACAGTGTCCTTTTAATGTAATTAAAAACCTATTTAAAGGCATGCCAAATGTTTACTAATTAAACAAGCGCTTCATTCCATAGCCATAATGAAAAAAGTAATTGTGATACTTTTAGCAAATCCCAGGCTTTTAAAGAAATAATTACTTTATAGACAATCAGTTACTAAAYTAAACCATTCTTTCCCCGCTGTTATTTTTTCTCTTTTGCGCAGCAAGTTGAATCCTGAAATTACCTGGGACAGATTTTTATTCTAAAAAATGAATATTTCGAAGGAAATCGGAATAGAGAAAGAAGAAAAGCAGGAACCGTTAGTGGGTCCCCAAACCTTAGCATGTGGCTGGTGGGAAAAGCGTGACGTGGTTGGAACAGACCGAAACGTGCCCGCGTGGCTGCACACCCGGTGTGCTGGTAACAGATCCCCAGCAAACCGTCCCACTACTGCTCCGTCACTACCACCCAGACAAGCGAGGACCACCAAGGGGGGCAAAGCCTCCGCAGCTCGGGCACAAAGGGGGGTCAGCCCCCCGAGCGAGATTGCCGTGTCGTTCGTGGTGTCGGCCACAGACTACGCTGATCACCTGAGGATGAGAGAGGTGGTGGAGTCTCCATCCTTGGAGATATCCAAAAGCCAACTGGACGTAGCCCTGGGCAACCTGCTGTGGGTGGCCCTGCTTGGGTCCCTGGTTGGACCAGACGACSTCCAGACATCCCTTCCAGCCTCAGGCAGCCTGGGATTCTGCGATGACCAACCCGAGGAGCCGGCGGGCAGGAAAGGTCTTGCAGGAACGGCAATGCTGCRCACCACAGCCTGCCTGCAAATCTCAGCTCAGATGCCATCGAGAAGTCACRAGACACCTTTGTGCCCTACCTGCAAAATAGGGTCCTCAGGTTAGACCACGAATTCCTCCGCGGCAGGACCSTCCCCTTGGCGAGCACCTACCGAGACCCGACGTGCCGCAGCCGCGCACCCCGGGGCTGCCGGGCAGCCCCCGAGCGGGGCCGAGCTCCCACACGGAGGGACGGGGAAAGGAAACCGAGCACTCCCACCCATGTCATTAATAAATACCCATGGTAAGGGTTTCTCTGTCTCCTCCTTCCGCGGACACTCTACTCTCGAAAGCAATCCTGGCCAAGAGAGGGCTCTTATTTCTGTACCGGAGCACGCAGCACTGAATTGAACATGGCTCTATAAACCACCCGGCGCTTGTTTTTCAGCCAAGGTGCGTACGTGTGCTTCAGCCCATCAGCTCTACCTGGCTCTCTCCGAGAGGAGGCACAGACTTTGAASACAAGCCCACTAATCTAAGCTGACACTAGGCTGGACCTAGAGAGGCAAGCGGCGGCGGCCAAGCATCTGCGCAGGCAGGCAGCGGGGGGCTGGCTCCCAGCTGCCGGGTTGCAGGGGCCTTTGATAGCAGATGGAGAGTCTGATTGCATTTGCTGATAATGGATTAGGAGGCTTATCTTTGATCTCGACTTTCTCCCGGTCAGTCGATTTCTTGAGGGGCTCTGCGGGGAGGCATTACAAGAGATTTATTAACAAGATGAACTGCAATGCCAGGAAAAGCTACTTCTGCAAAATGCACTTTCCCTCTCATGCATGCACAGGCTTAAACCCACCCCCCCTTCGAACGCACTCAGCATCTTTCCTCCTCAGGGGACTTGAGCAGTTCTGCTCCTTCCCTCGCGGTGGGCTGGCAGAGGCTCGTCGACGCGATGGGAAGCTGCTGCAGGCCTTGCCCAGCCATCCAACAGCCTCCAAAATGTCCTTATTTGCCAACAAGGACAAATGAAAGCACCTTCAAAGTTAGGCACCCAGGGCAGAAGAAACTGTAGGTAGAGGCAGCTGTGTCCCCGTGTCCCCAGCGCCGTCACAGCCTTTCCCCAGGGCCAAACTCCTCTCAGCTGCTCTTGCACCAGGACACGGGAGCCCAGCTCTTCCCTGGGCCGGGGAAACGGGCAGCACCTCCAGAGCTGTCCCGGTAAGGGGAAGGATTGGTTTTAACGCCCACAGGTTTTCGGGAGCTGGGTCTGACTGGCAGGCCAGCCTCTCCGCTCAGCTTCTGCAGAGGAGGCGGATGCTCCCCGCTTACCTTATGCCGTCTCCAAAAATAACCGAGCGCTTCCAGCAGCATCGCCTGCTCCCGGCTGCCCCTCGAGCTGCAGGGAAGTGGCAGACACAGAGTCCCCTCCTGGGAGCAAGGCACCTTCCTTGGGCTGCCTGAAGGCAGGGATCCCACCCGGGAGCCCTGCCTGCCCGGTGTGTCCGACCGCAGCCCCGAGGCAGGGCTGCTCCTGCCGGGATCGCTCCCAGCCCTGGGAAGAGCTAGCAACTGAAGCTGCATGTTGCTGGCCAGCAAGTCTGAATAATTCAAGTGTTTTTCCTCGAACAGGATCCAGCAAGCACGCCCTCGCGCTGCCCCGGAGGTGGGCTATGTTAGCAACGGTCCCACCCTGCAGGTGAGGAAGCCAAGACCTGCTCCAAGGCACCTGTCTAAGGCCAGCAAAGGAGCCAGGATTAGAAATTCAGAGCTCAAAGCTCAGCTCACTAGACTGCCTCATCTGTACCACCCATGGACGTGGCACAAGGCGACACGGAGACCTTTGAGGTAGCTGTGACCACCACTACCTGCCAAGCAGCAGCTACAAGGGAAGGAAGGAGCAAGGAAAAAAAGAGATGAAGTGATGGGGAGGCAGACGAGAAGCAGAAAAAGTAAAGGAGAGAGAGGAAAGCGGGGRGGTAACCCGCACATTCATCACCCCGAGCCCACCATGGGAGTTTTTGCCCGTTTTCCCTACGGGGACARGCCTTTGCCGCTGCAGGGAGCGGGGCCGTGCCGTGGGTGCCGGCGTGCGCCCGAGCAGAGCGGTGCAGCCACGCACGACCTGTGCCGCCAGCCAGAGCCCGACCTCGGGCCGGACCGCGCACAGGGCCGCCGAGAGCATTTGGCTTTGGGGAGAAAAGGGCAGGCCAAAGCCGGCCCCCTCCCATCCCCAAGGTCAGGACCTCCCAGAGCATCTCCGGAGCGGCCCCAGGAAGGGGAAGRTAGCGCTGGCCACGCATCCGCTCTGCCCAAGAGCCGCCTCCTGAGCTGCCGGCTGCTGCCCGGCGTGTCCCAWCCCGGCCAGCACAGTTTACCCCTGCTCCCTCCCAAAGCAAACACAACAGGTGAAAATAAAGCAGACACCCCACCTGGATGGATTCTGAATTTTCTTTGCCAGCAATTCTCATCAGCTGCCGTTGCTCCGTGCTTTTGGACCTTGCTGCTGATCTACAAACCCTTGGCTAGTGAGAGCGCAGAACTCCCCCCTCCACTAAAGTGCACATTCATTTTCCCCAACAAAACCAGCCACTGATCCACAGCACAGCTCTGCGCAACAGGTCGTGCCATTTCACATTAACATAATTATTTGTGTTGCAACGGCATTCGGAAAGCCTAGGCCCGGGTTGTACGGACACCGCTCCGAAGAATTGGCAATTCAACTCAACAGTCATTTATTCGTCTCTCTCTGGTGCTCATGCGGTACGTGCACAGCGGCAGCCAGCCCGAGAGAAGGGTTTCACAGCTGACCCCAACGGCAGCAGTGAGGAATCGGCCAGAACCCAGACTCATACAAAAGGATGCAATAAGTGAGCACGGCGGTACAGGAACAGGAGTCTGCATGTTTAATCTTACGCTTCACTACAAGCTAACTAAATTGGCTTTTTCTGAAACGATGGCCACGGTGCACACTGTCACCGTGCCTGGGAGCCTGACAGCATCTCAAAACCAACGTCCAGGGTGAGCTGTTGAGATTAACAGGTCAGATCAGAGCGGTTGTGTTGCCTTCTAGCAGCCCGCTTGCTCTCTGAGAATTAACCCCTTACCTTGTAACTTTATCTCCCCAGGGAGTGGTGTTGGACTGTCTGGTCCCCGAACGCCATTGCAAAACCAAAGCACAGGTAACCCCCAGGGATACAGACCAACAAGCCTTATTCTTTCTTTTCTTATCCATGTTGCACACGGGATATTTGCAACAGAGGAGGCCCCAGGCGGAGGAGGAGCGTGGTAAGCGTGCAGCTCAGCCTGTGTCTGCCTTCAGACCCCGTGTCATCCCGTGTCTGCCTCCAGACCCGAGGATGAAAAATGAATTCAGCAACCAAGCCACAATTCATCTCATCTGGCTAAGGTCTGCCTTTACAGCCGGGATCCAAGCACAGACACCACTTAGCCTGGCCAATTTCCCGTGCTGATGCTTCTCCCAAGACCCTGGCCGGAGAGCCTCATTAATTACAGAGGCTGGAATTGTCTCTCCGCTAGAGAAGGGGGAAGCCAAATGCCCGTCAGCAGCTGTACGTGCCCAACAGAGCAATAAACTCTGCCAGCGAGCGCTGCTGCAACCCAGCCCTCGCAGGGGCCGACACGAGTGCTGCGTGCTCGGCTCACCCCGGCCGCGGGCTGCCCCAGCCGCAGGTCCAGCCTGGCGGGTGGAATATCGATGCCCTGGGGAGGAGAGATGCTGCCACATTCAGAACTTTATTGCCAGCTGAAGCCACGGCTTCTCCCGCTCCCCTCGGGCTCTTTGCACCCCCTTATTTCCACCCACTCATCTGCAGGTGCTTTGCAAAGGCGGCCAGGAGCTCTGCCGAGGCACCGTGCCCCACGCTCAGCCAGCAGCCGCTGGGACAGGACCCATTCCCGCCGGGACAGGACCCATTCCCGCCGGGACAGGACCCATTCCCGCTGCGTCGCTGTCACACGTCCCCAGCCCAAAGCGGGGAGGGTAGGTGGGACCTCGCCTCCTGCGCCCGAGGCCCGGCACGGACCCCGCAGCTTCATTGCTCCGAGCCTGGCCGCCTGTGCGGTCACCCCGAGGGGGGGAAGGGGCTACCGAGGTCACGCACGAACCCYGAACCCCAGCCAGGCTTCTGCTGAATCACATTAAATGCAAAACCATCACAAAGCGCCTCCCATTCCACACAATATCCTCGGAGGCTCTTAATCACCTTCCTGAACCAATAGGAGGAAGCTGCCACCCCACAAAGAGCAGGGGAAATTCCAGGATCAACCTCATCCTCAAACGCCCATCCAGAGCGGCATCCTGCCCACCAGCCCCTTACCATGAATTTCCCACCAATGCCACAACATCTCCCTATCCCTTCCTGTGTCCCTCTTGCCCTCCTGCCTCTCCAAACCTCTCTCCTCCACAGCTAGGAGGATTTGCTCCAAAATCCAGTCCTTCCCAGTGGAGAGGAGGTCAGCCCCACACCTCTCCCAGTTCCTCCTTCCGTTCCCCAGGACCTGCAGCCTCCACAGCCATTCGAGCAGGGASAGCAGCTCCTGCTGACTCTTAGCTGGAACAGGGAATTACCTTCACACCTGGGTGCTGATGCAACTARAATTGCCAGTTTGCTCATCGCAGGGGGCCCAGCTCCTCTCCCAGCCCGTCAGCGATTCCTGGTTTATGCCCTGTGACAACGGAATGGGGCTGTTGTCACACAGCGCCTCAGAGCAGACAACGTCACTTCATTCCTTTCCTCCTGCTGCGTACAAAATATGCTAGAGGCCTCAGTTATAAAATAAAAAACACATCTTCCATCTCTGCTGTACAGCACCGAGCACCTTCTTATTAACGGAGGGCAATGATAATTATTGACAGAGAGGTGAATGCAGAAACGCCATCAGAAGAGCTCCTGTCTGAGMGCAGCTGCTCTGGCTGCTTCAGGAGGATGCAAGAAACCCTTTGCAAACACCCGGGACAACCTGCCCTCACTCAAGCCTGTTCCTGGTTTCCAGTACTTAGAAATTGGCTTAAATCCCCCAGCACAAGGTCTAAAAGCCCTTCTGCTATTTCTGTGTTCGTTAATTATGACAACTGGGTCTATCAGGGTTTTACATGCTGGAAGTGCTGCAGGTACAACAGCGAATTAGCATTACGCACACCCCGTCACCTCTTGGTGCCCCAGCCTCCCACCCAAGCCACAGCTCTGCACAAAAAGTTGCTACAGAGAAGGAAGGAGAAGGAAAAAAAAAAAAAAAAAAAAAAAAAAGAAATAAAATTATCTTGGCTCCCAGCTCAAGCCTTTCTCTTTTTAAGATGCATCTCAAGAATCTGCTGGCTGGTAACCTCCTCGAGTTACAAGGGAGGCTGCTTGTCAGGAGCTGACCTGAGCTGGATTTAATTGAAAGCCAGTTGCTGGCGGCGGGAGCGAGCCCCAAAGGGCACCTTGGGGAGGCTGGGCACGGAGCGGCCGGGAGCCGCGCGAGCAGAGAGCACCCTCTGCAGCCAYGCCGAGGGGAGCCAGACCCTGGATTTGGAAGGTCTGGGTTCTTCGGGGCTGGGTGGGAGAGCCCGGGGCTGCTTCCCTCAGCTCCTGCCCTGTTAAATCAGATCCGGCCCGTTTGCTTCGCGCTCGGCGTGCACGCGTACAGCGCGTTTCTCCCTGCTCCCCGAACCGCACAGCCCCCTCCGCCCGGGCCGAATGCCCCCCTCCGCACCACAGCCAGGCCAGCAGGACGAGGAGGAGAGCCAGCCAGGGACGGGCCAGCCCCTCCTGCCGCGGGTCCTCCAACAGCTTCACAACCAGCGAGTCCCTCCAGCACTCGCAACCCGCCCGTTTAGCATCCCGTAACGATCTAACTCTTCCCACTTCCCAACCCTCAGACAAAGGCTCGTGTTAAGTTTTTGGACGGTATTTTACATCCAAAATGGGGGCGGGAAGAGCTGTTTACAGCTACAGGCAGCTCCCACGACAGCAGTGCTGCCTGGGGATTTGCAAACTGGATTAGCTGGGAGCAACCAACTGCTAATCCCAGCTCCACCACTGAGGATGCCTGTCATTTTGGGCATACGACTTCACTTTCCATTTCAAAATTCTCCTGTTTTGCAATATTTATTCTCCCGCATGAAGTTTTTTGGGGGGAGGAATTTATTAGCAGAGGAAAAACGAATCAAGTATTTCACAGCAGTACTTTGCAGTAGACAATATTGAGCAGTCTCCGCATCTAAGTATTATCGATATCCTGAGCCTTTAATTCCACCAGAGACAAAACAAGTTCATTTGAGAGTTTCAGTCAGTGACCCAGGAACATTATCTTTCTTGCTAATTATAGCCTCTCATGAAAACATTGATCATGAAACTGTGCTTTCAGCTGCTTAGTACTTGCCAGGGTATTCCCACTCCTTCTCCCTGCAGCTTAAACCCCCACCACCTTGAGACTTCATCACCATCTGAAAAGAAGTTTAATTTTTAATGGTGCAACATGACCCTTCATTCCTCTCAAAATAAAGTGCCACGTGTACACATGCACAGAGAGTAAAGCCAAACCACACAGCACGCTGCAGGCTGAAGAGCCAGCGAAGGCAGAGMGCTCTTCGCCTCGCGCAAGCCTGGCCCACAGGCTCATCTTCACGGACAACCAGGATCTGAGCTTTACTGATCCCTCGTTACCGCTGCTTATCAACACATCATTTCCTAACTCCCGGTTGCCTAAATGTGAAAAATAATCCCCTTGTTTCCCTTCTATGTGTTTAAGCACTCACCTCTGCTTCTCACCAACCTCACCCGGCCACGGGCAGCCACCGCCTTTGGCTCCCTCACAGACTGAAACCTTTTGCTTTGATCCTGCGGTGAATCCAGACCCGCAGCGGGGGTGAGCTGCTGTTGGAAAGCAGAATGAAGCAGAATGAGACCCTTTTTTTTTTTTTTTCTTTTTTCCCCAGAATTTGGACTGGGGTGTGTAAAACTGCCTAAGCAGAACCAGCTTATGGCCTGGGAACCTTTTCCCCAGCCCAGTGATGGATGCCGAGCAATACTTCACTTGCCTGGTGAAAAAAAAAATGCTCATGGTAGGTAAAAAAACAAGGTCTGATCGTGCATAGCCTTGCGACAGCCCCAGGAATGCATCCATCAACCCAGAGCTCCATCCGTAGCAGASCCTCCGGGTTCCCCAAGCACTCGCGGTTATCAAGGAGCAGCAGCAGTGACAGCTCTGCAAGGCAAGCCAAGAGTGCCACCACCAGCGAGGACACGGGCCCACGGTACCCGAACTGGGTGCAGCGATGGCAGCCAGGGTTAGCCACAGCCAGCCGTCGCCAGGCAAGGCTGGGCCGAGGCGGAGCGAGTAAGTCCCAGCAGTAAGACCTGGTCAGGATCAGCACAGCGAGGGGCCAGGCAGGGACGTGCACCTACTGTGTAGCTTGAACAAGGACCAACAGCAAGGAACTGGGCTCGAGCACGGCTCCAGAGGGGAGCGGGCGGTTAGAGGAAGGCGGCCAGGCAGACTGCGGAGCTAGGGAAACGGCCACGGGCAAACGTGCTCGGAGCCAGCCCGCGGCAGGGAGAAGTCCCTGTGAACATCCCAGGGCTACCCACAGTCACKGGCCCTGCTCCACTGGTCTGACAGGCACTTTCCTTAACTAACAGCGTTACACGACCTGCCTGGATCTCCAGTGCAAAGGTGTCTTACCCGGGGAGTGTCTCTCGAACATGAAGCTTCCCGTGTTGCAGCATTTCAGGTCCTCCTCCCCTCCCAATCCCTGGGACTGGTGGTTTGTTTGTTTGCTGCAGAACATTATAAATATTCTTACCAGCTAGCAAACTTTTAAATCCAATTGCTTTCTGCATGAAATGAAACCCAGTGTGCATAAYGCCCTTTCCTTCCCCTACAGTCATTTTTTATGTGTATATCAAGTCACRGCAGCGCTAGCGGGAAAGCACAAAGCGCAGGCAAGCGCCGCTCCACGCCGCCTCCGACGAACACCCGCCGGGCACCGAGCACCRTCCTCTGCCACCGGCTGCGAAAGGGCAGCACTCCGTGTCTTACCCACACGTCTGAGAATTTGCAGAGTTAAGCGCTTATGAAGTATAATTATTATAATTGTCCATAAATGTCATTGAGATCTGCCTGTGATTGCTGCTCTATTTCACTCTGCAGCGAGGTAAGGATGGCATATGAATGCRAATGCTGGAACACTCATTTTTCAGACTGTCTCACTTGTGCCGTATTTCCTCCAAAACTTCCARTTACAGCACAAGCGCCCGCTGTACTGCTGAGTTAGGCACTGCCTAGCGTCCCCGCTGTGCCCCCCCACGCCGTTAGCCTGCTGCCTCTGARGGCAGAGGAGGAATCCCAGCCCCGCGGGGAGGAAGAGCAGCYACTTCCGTGGTGCCGCAAGGCCGGGTCACCTACACACGGAGRAAACACCTACATGGAAGCACCAGCTGATGTGTTGGTTCTACCCTGTGTCAAGCTGAGTGTGGGAATACACGACAGTGGTCATTTATATCCTACACAGATATTTTATAGGAATATGCGTAATGGGAAGAAAGGTAGTTTAGAAATTTGTCTGCAAATTTTAAACGAGCATTTGGAGAAGTTTCAGCAAGGGAGAAGGCTGAGCACTCACTGCTATCCTCCACCCGCGTTCTCCTCCGTCAATCATGCCGCTCGAACAGGACAGAGGCTCTCGAGCAGCTTGCAATCCTTTCCATGCACCCTGCTTTTAGCACCCAGCCCCAGGGCAGAGGAGCCCAGCCCGCAGCCCGCAGCATCCTCTGCCGCCTTACTGCTCCAGGGGAATCCGGTACTTCCTCAGCACCACCACCCAGCACTGCAGCTCTTACACAAATGCTCTGTACCACAGTTAGACTTTTGCAAGCACGAAACAAATAATGATGTATGGTGGTGGGGCTCTTTTAACCAAGTTATTATCTGTGTAATTATTTTTTTTTTTTTTTTTTTTTTACAAAGATTAATAATCAAACTCTGCAGGTCAGGCATTACCACCAGATGAGTGGCTCTAACAATAAGCAGTCACCACTGCATTTAGTAAGGATGCTTAATTGAAGCTAATGTCACTAGGTGACCTTAACAAATAGCTATTTCCCTTTAATATGACAGAATGAATGATTTTTTTTTTCATTTAAGGCACAAACCTTCTATTTTTTTCCCCCGTCATGATCTAACTTTGAAGTGCAAACTCCTACATGTCCTTTTATCCAAAGATTCAAAGGGCTGTGCGCASCGAAAGCTAACCTGCGAGATTCTTTTCTATTTGTTCACATAAAGGATTTTACAGTCAGCTACTGAACACAGATTCTGTCTCTCAGAAGTCAGAAGCAAGCTGCCCAAAGATCACACTAGTGGAACCACAGTGGATTTTGACGCATCTGCAAATTACTGGATCTCAAGGGAAAAATGCAGCAGGCAAAATTTGTCTGTATTGGCCTCCTCGCGTGAGGCACTTGTTACCTTCCCTGGGCATCTTCAATCATATTCTTCCATGTACARTCCAGCCGAATGATGGCCAGCAACGCTGCTCCCTGCTGCTCCCTCCCTGCCCTCTAATSGCAGCGTGAAGCCAGGGCTGAATCGTGCCTTTTACCCACACRGTTTCTGACTGGATAATAGCCCTCCACGTCTACATTTAATTTTAGATAAACAGGACCCAAATACGCCACAATTCTGATAGATTTTGTGGAGTCTTTCAGACATACAACACGAGTTAGGAGAAAGATATCCAAAGTCATGGGAAAGGATACTGGAAGAACCCACAAAAAAGAAAACRCAACACACCACATTAGACATCCTCCTCCTCAGACGGGCTCTCAAACAGGACAGGGAAAGAAAACGGGCTAGGACTGAAGCAGCCACCCTGATTTCCCTGAGACATTTCACTAGTCTACGGCATGACTAGAATTAARTGGTTCAAAAGGGCTATTTAGCACTAAACAAAACATTTTCATTTTCCTAAGCAGGCCCTTCCAGGCGGCACAAAGCACTTCCCAGATCCATCAGTTAAGACTGTCGCCCTTTTCCAAAGCCCCTGGCATGACTTTTTAAAACAGTGACAAGAGCAACTCTGACAACAAGCATATTAACAAAAACATTGTCTGTGATTCACTTTTATTTGCATGGCTGTGACCATGAAAAAAATTTAGTAGAGTCCGGTACACTCACTTAAAAATCAGCATTTTCATTAGGACAATCATTGTGTGAGCCTGTTCTCAATTACCACCAATTCTAACCCAAAGACACCCTTTATTAAAGTAAAAAAAAAAAAATTCAATCATTTAAATTAGACTTCTGCACAGTGTCAAAATGTAAACAAAAGAGAAAGGATAGCTTGGAGGAGGAGATGTCAACAGCTGAAATAACTAAGATAGCAGAGAAAAGTATGAAACAAACAAACTGAGTCAATGCCAGCAGCAGCTAAATGCCCAAACTCAGCTGAACAACGCACCCCCTTCCTGTGCCCGCTGAGGTTTACTCTCAGTTCCAGATTTGCTCTCTATTGCACTTTAAGGATGCTTTTTCCACTCTTTCATTAGCGCTTCTCTGTGGTACCAACACAATCTCTGAAGTTAAACTCATCAAAGCATCATTCTGAATTTATCCATGAAAACTACAACAAACCGAGTCTCAACCTTGCTTCTGAACCAGTGCGGTCATATCAGAATGGCAACTATCTTGTTAAGCAGCTAACTTCTCAACTTCATCTCCATCTTTAAATGCTCCCACTTTTCAGTATTTCTGCCAGCATGTTAGAAGACCTACCAGGGAACAAGGAAAACATGTTCTGCTGCCATTCAATTAGCATCAGTGGGGCTACAAGACCTCCAAGGAAAACAGTGCTGTGGATAAAGTCTTTGAAAATGCATTTTGCTAGAAAAATCATTGGTCATGGCTGTAAGATCCTGTCTTAGCTAACATACTTGCACAACTCAAGTCAAAGCTGAGTATTGTGCCTACTGACATGATGTCGAACATAGTGGTTCCTATTTATACCGACAGCAAACAATTCATCATTGCCCTAGAAAACAATCTTTGAGGTTCTCTTCATACACGCCTACTCTTCAAACAGAGGCAAGCTGCTAGGCAACCTCTRTAGCATTAATTACTGGCACTTCGTCAGGTTGGTGACCAGGGAACCACAYTCCCCAGCTGAAATAAACTTGTGGAGTTCAAAGAAAGTCAAATGGAGCTTTCCCAGTCTGGTTAACTGACACACGGTCCTGAATTTATGGTTTTCTACACTTAAATTACTTTTCCATAAAGTTATACCAGCAAACTCCACCAAGACGTTCTCTTTCCAGTATAGTTTAAAATGGTCACAAAAACTGAAAGAACTATACCCGCAGAAGAGACTTCTTGTTTTTAATAACTGTACCATAGGAGGGTTCCTGCTAATATAGGGACCTCGGTAAAGGTTAGGATTCTTTTTTTTTTTTTTTTTTTTACTTTTTTAATATCCCTTATAAGTTTAGTTGTATCTGCATAAATTTATAGGTTAGAATTATTTATAAAGAACATTTTATAAATTATTCTCTTCCTTATCTCAACTTGCTAACATAGATTGAACCTAATTAACAAAATTAACACAACAAAAGTAAAAGCACATCACTTAATTATGAACAAGGTCTACAGCTGCAGAAATTCTCTTTCCATACATTCACATATCAAAATGAAAACCAACCGGCAAGACAAAAATATGGATATGTTTATATGATATGCATTAAAGACTAATTTGTAGCAGCTTCTTTGGCACTCAAATGTCAAGAACATCAGTTTTCATTTCCTCTTTAGCATTTGTTTGAAAAACTTGGGGATGTGATATGTCAAGATATTAAGCCTTAGTAACAACCTAAAAGGACAAGAAGAGGAAAGAAAAAAATGAAAGACAGACTACTTTTCAATAAGCCCAAGCAGCTTAATTGTAATTTCGCTTATAAAGATAAAAATCCCTAATGTAAAACAAACCCACAATACCACAAATACAGCAAAAGCTTTTTTTCAAATCCCACTTAATTTAACAGTAAGCTCCCGATTCAGATTAACATGAAATTGTTCAAAGGCCACGAAGGTGAAATGAACGGGGTGCAGTATCAGGGATGGTAAATGCTGATAAAAAGATTAAGAGATGTCAGCATTACTATTCTTCATATTGCTATACCAAAAATTTTGATTGAACTAACAATTGCGTAAAGCTGCGTGGATTTTTCACCTCCTGACAAATCAAAGAAATATGAATAAGTGAAAAGCAATGTGTCGTCATCAGCTTGATTTACTGAGAACTGTCTCTTAAGATCAAATGTCACTTATATAGTGACACTTATCGTATAAATGATACTTACATAGTTAATAGTAAAAAAAAAAAAAAATCGGCTATCCATGATGCAGTTTTGAGAATCTCATTATTTTTTCTAAAACTTGTCACAGAGCAATAATACTTCACTTTAATGACCCAATAAATAGTTCCGAACAGCCTTCTAACATTATCTGATACTGAGTCAGACCAAGCAGAACAGAGAAAAAAAGAAAAAGCACCAAATTCACAGAGGTACTGAAAATCCACAAGTTCATTAGTATCCCTAAAAGTCAGTCTCAAAATGCTTTTTGAAACTAAACTTAGCAATTTTCTTTAATTTCTAATAAAATAGTTGATAAAATTCTTATATGGCAGATAACACAGAAGTTCATCATTAAAAGGAATTCATTTTAAAAGCAACCTCATGAGCGCTGTAACCTAGCGACAATTAAATGGCATTGTTTTAAAAGCATTTATAAGTTACTCATCACGACAAGACCCAAGAATCATCTTCCCCCCCCCCCATGTACTGTAAGACAAAATTGTTCCTTGCGAACTTCCAAGTCTTTCTTCTCTCGTTGGTATGTAGGGGAAAACAGGTCCCAGGAAGAGTTTGGAGACAAAAGTCAGTAGTTCCCCATCTTAAAAAAAGCTCTTTATCCCTTTTGGTACTTAGGAGAAAACACAAATATATAGCAACAGGAGAATTCTAATCACTGGCAGCATCCTATCATCTCTACCTTTTACGGTGCTCAGTATATAAAAATAGTATGCTTCAAATTACAGGAGTGGATAAGAGAGAGGCATTAGAGTGCTGCTAGTCACATTAATCATACCTATTGATTGAATACTGAATGCTTTTTCAGTTTGTCTGACAAATTGGAATGGCTTYGGTAACCCCTCGCTCAAATGTGTGCTCTGTCTCATTTTCCTTTACATCATTCATTAAATCCCCTGGGAATACACAAGGCTTTCTTTCCTGGCTGTTCTCGCAGATTTCTTTGCTTGCCAAATGTTCAGGTGCCCTCTCATCCTCCCATTAACACCTTACTGATCTCACAGCAAAAGCCTGCAGTGAATGTAAAAATCCCTTTCTATATGCCTGTAAAATAATCCCCCTCTACTGTTTTACTGTGCCTGAAGAGGGCTGTGCTTCATGGGAGCTGTGTTACGTGCCCCGTGAGAGCAAAAGTGACAGCAGTGTCCCAGGAGACACCATACTCCCCCACCAAGTTTAACCCTGGGTACACCTACGTAGTTATGACAGGCAGGAGCTACTGACACATACCGAGTCAACTTTTTTTTTTTTACTTGTCTTTAAAGACAAGACATTAACATTCTGACTGCGCATAACAAAAGGTTGGCAAATGGTACTTTTCTAAAAATAGCTATATGGAGTGTCTAAAAACACCTTCTCAGTGTTCCATACCCGCTCTCAGTTGCATCTTGTTTGCCCGCCAGCCAGAAACATAACTGCAAGTACTACAGAGTCATGTAGACAGATAAAATCAAGGTGAGTTGCATTCACTGCCTRTATTATATCATCTATAACAGTTTTGGATTAAAACTTAGTTACTATAATAGTATCCTTGTTTTTGCATTTGGCAGAATAAGATTACAGTACAGTCTTCCCAAAATATACTGAATGAAACAACTTACGTCAAGCATTTCAAGTATTTTTAGACCATGCAGTGGAATAAACACTGCAAGATTATTCTTACAGTTCACATTCTGAGTCTATTTCTACTTTAAAAAGTTGTATCTCAGACAGTGCTCCCATCACAGATTATGATGAAAATTTCACTGAACTGAAAAGAACTATTTGGGAGTCTGGGAGGGAAGCCACATCCTACAGTCCTTCATATCGCATCACCCTGAGAAAGTTTCAGCAGCTATGCCGACACAGTTCAATCCTGAGATGCTGAACCAAGAGACTGTTTTCAATTATCAATACTTCACAGATCTCAGGATCACATCCTTAAGATGGCTAAGGGTAACTTCTTCAAATTCTTGTAAAATCTTTCGTGTCACACTACAACCTGATTCACTTTCTTCACAAAAAAAAAAAACCACATGCATCTGATAAAATTTAAGCACATGAAACAGATTAATAAGCAAATGGTTGGGAAACAAGGAACTTGGTGATACAGAATAAGGCAGTAACATTTCCCACAGAAATACTTCTACATACCCAATTGTTGAAAAAGTCAATGACAAATTGATTTCTCAGTTGTGCAGACACACTCTGCAATATAATGTACCTTATAAAAATATCACTCATTAAATACAAGAATTCAAGTCTCTGCAGAACTAGAACATAGGAAAAATAATTTAAGGGGAAAAAAATGAAACTGTAATTCTGTAGTGCATGGTAGAGTGAAATTAGGCAATTACATTATGAAAGGTACATCTCAGAACAGAATTGTTCGATACATAGATCTCTGCATTTCCTTCCATTTCTCATACCGGAATTTTATGAACATGCATACCACGCTCAGTTGATCAAAGCAAGAAAAAAAGCCTTTCAAATTTGGCATTTTTTTTTCTCCCATGTTTCACTGACTGATGGTGATTTAGTAGTAGCTTCCTCCATCCTAACCTCTGCAGCAACTTGATCTTTTCACCTTCTCACATCGCTTCACAACACATGGGCCTGTGTTTTTCCTTACGCTGGACTAGGCATGGTATCTAGATCAAATGCTGCTGTAGTCTGAGCCACGGGCAGCAAGAGCTGCCGCTGCTTCCCACTCCACTGTAAAGAAGGTAATTGTTCCAAAGAAGCCCACAACCACCATGATCAGCAGTTGCCACTGCAGGAGGAAGTAGTTGCTGTAGAAATACGCAACTGCGGCACAGATGGACTGAGAGAGGAAAAAAAAACAAAACACAAAACAACACACTGTAAAAAGATTATCTGTAGAGATATCCAGGCTAGTATTACTATACAAGGATTATCAAACTGACATACACACAGTTTAATACGCAACTCTCAGTAGTATGCTTCTGTAGAAGATATATAATCTTAAAACTTCATTATACCCCAACGTGCATCGTGCTATGATATACAACAGATGTAGTTTTTACTTGTTATTTAGTGTTCACTGCAGAAAGTGAACACAAAAGTCAAAAGTGTTTGTAGCATCGCAAGTGCAGTTCTCTGGTATTTGAAAACAGTTTGTCTAGAAACAACACTGCCAAGGCTTTACGACAAAATCCAGAAAACTATTTCCAGTTTTACAGCACCACAAACTATTCTGTATTAAAACAGCTAGAGGCTTTGACAGGCTGTGTTACTTACTTGCAATATATCCTTTTTAAAGGTAAAATTTTTATTAGAGCTTCTATAAAGAATCTTTATATTCCATGTCTATCTCAAATTCTTACATATCACTGAGAATGATACAAAAWTGGAGCAGTGCACAAGGAAAAAAAAAAATCTTTTTGAAGCAAGCAGATGTCATCTTTTAAACTAGACATACCCTGACCTCTGCTCCCAGCACTAGCGTGCTGTTGGTGTGACCATGCATGACAGTTTCAATGCTTTGCACCACTGTTTTTCTACCGATACCTCTGATCAACACAGATCTTGACCTGGAAAGTTCAGTACCAAACAAGATTAATGCCTGGGAGTGAAGTGATCTATCCAAAATGCAGCAGTTGTATTCATATTGTATGAAGACTTTTCATCAAGTCTCCAGCTAGCATAGATGCATTTATTTTGGCATTCTGACAACTTAAGGACAGATAAATATTACTTAATTCTTTAGTCTGCCCACCTGATAACTCCCAGTGATATGGTACAACATCCACAATCTCTTCAACTGTTATTTACACAGCTTGTTTCCTTTTAACCCATAGCCCTCTGTCAAAGACTTCTTTGAGCAAATAAATTCAGTAAATTATTATTTAAATAAAATCCAAGTCTGGTTAACTGTACTAGCCTTTTGACTTTAAACTACAATTCCCAACACTTCTAACTTCCCTCAAAACTTGTAAGTAGTAGCAGTTTGATTATATAATCACACCAACCTAAACAATCAAGCTACTCCAACCTAAAAACTTTTTTCTCTCCTATGAAGAATAAAAAACCAGGCTGAAATCCTTTGCAGAAACAATGCAATTTTTCTCAGTTCATTAAAATCCCAGCCAAGTATTTCAATAACATTCCAACAGTCATACTTTGAAAAGGCTGTGTCACGTAATACCTGAACAAACTTAAAGATGGCAAAGGCAGGAGCACTGTCTTCTGAATACAGGAATCCTAAAATGCTGAGGAGCTGGGTGTTAAAGCAGCTGTCCCCCAGGCCCAGYAGAAAGCTGCAGAATATGGCCACCTCTTTGCTGAAGGAAAAAGTGAATCAAATTTAAAAGCCATTCGTTCAAACAGCTTACAYATCCATAAACTGTTTTTGGCAGACTTATTTGAAGAGTGAGAATGGAAGAAAGTTTTCAAACTTTAAATTTAACTGGAGAAGAACTGGGAACACTTGGCTTGGCAAAAAGAATCGTTTAATCAGATTTTAATTTCTTGAATGCTAAGACTTCTGTTACTGTTACCTGCAGTCAGTTCTGCACTAAATTAGAACCGCTAGAACTCATTTTGGTGCTTAGAGCCACAAAACCCACAAGACAGTGATTAAAAGCTGAGACACACATGGTGAGTTCATAAAAACTGCAGGAATATTAGAGAAATACCAATTCATTTTGCAGGAAAATACTCCAGTTAAATAAAGAAGAGTCACCTGCACAGGCACAAATGCTTGTAATTGCAAGTTAGCAGCTGTGTCTGCACAAACTGCCAACCTGTATTTTCACACAAATTGGCAAAAATACACCCCAAAAGAAAGTTGCAATGAGATAAGAAAGCTCCCTATGTTTTTCCCCTAACACTGAGCAGTATAGCATGGCACAGCGGTGTAACAAGAGACAGGCATAGCACAGCTCCAGTTAGACCAAGCGGATTTGACAACAAGCATTCAAAGACTTTGSAAACGAGTGCAACAGTGCAGGGCTGGTGCTGCCTGCTGTGGTAAAACTGAGCCCAACACTGTTTTAAAATAAACTGAATTCCTGAYATCTAGTACAATAGTTRCTGGTCTCACTATYGTACTAGATGTCAGGAATGTCAGTTCTCAATGACAAAATTGCTACCAAACATCCTCATACTTTTTATTCTTATGYCATTTAAATTCCTAAATTGGGTGCACACTGGTAGAATATCTACCTTTAATCAAAACAGAATTCCTGAAAGCCTTTTCTATGGAGTTAATCACTRCACAGAAAAGCAGCTTCAAGGAGTTTTCTATTAGAGGAACAARCTGTTTATATACATCTTGAGTTATACCAGCCAAAGGAAAAAGTTTACATACCTTGGAATCATATAAGCAACATCATCTGTTCCTTCCATAGGAGCAATAGGGGCATCATTTGGCATGTTGAAAAAAATTAAATAAAAGGCTATGAAATGGACAACGATGCCCAGCATCACGACAGGGTTCCTGCCAAAGCGACTACTCTTGCTCAGTAAACCAAAGACTCCTCCACCTGTATGAGACGAAAAGATTGGATAATTAAATCAGAACTGAAGATGTTAAGAACAGAACCAAACTTAAAGTACTGGGGCAGGGGGGAGAAAAGCTGAAAACTTAGGTTATAAACTTCCCCATATTGGATAACTGAAAGACTGACAGACATGAAAACAGTCCCAAGGAGTTTGCCAGATCTGCCATTTGCCAGACGACATAACCTTTGGGTTGCTAGAGACAGCTGGGAAATGCAGGCAGGAGATTTACCCGATGATTGCCGATGAAGACAACCTTTTTGCAAGTATTTTCCCAGCAGCCGCTGTTTCCTCCAGTATTGCAACACTACTAAGTGAAAAAGGATGGCCTTGTGCTTAGCTCTTAATTGCAAAACCATGCATCTCTCTATGGATGCAAGTTGCTAGTGAACAAAGACAGCAGTTTGTCTTGGGTTTTGTTTTTTGTTGTTTTTTTTTTTTCCTTTGGGTTTTTTTTGCCTTTTTTTGTTTTTTAAACACTGCAGTACTTGAGTTTAAGCAAAAAAAAAATTAACTTACATTTACATTACCCGTATTCAATTTTATTCAAATGAGATCTCATTTAACACACGCTAACTTTTTAAAAGAAAAAATCTTTAGTGTAATAATTTTTAATAGATTTAAAATAGTTACGACATCACTTAATAAAAATGTAAACAGAATACTATTTAAAAACAGAATATCAAAATGCTGAAAATTCCTTAATAACATTGTAGCCTAGAGTTTCTCTCATTCCAAGTCTTATGTATTTCTTTGCGCTAACCCAAAAAGAATGCAAAATCTTAGGATTCATAGTAATCAGTATTTCACATCCTAGTCTGCATTCACCTTACATGGTGTAATGTATAATTCACAGTGCAATAAGGAACCACATTGACATTTCTAATATTTCATTTTTTGTTTACATAGTCATTGCTGGAAGCTTGAAAAAACACTATTCAATTAAATAAAAAAAATTCGAGTAACTGCATCTTATCCTTTTTTGTCTATAAGGTAGTAAATTTAGACTCACCTAAAATTTCTCCAACACCAATAAAAATACCAGAGAGACCAATAAGGCTTTTCTCTTCACTGCCAAACCTATTCACAGCACCAATACATGTTCCATATACTCCAGAAAAGAACGTTAATTCCAAACCTTTGAAGGAACCCAAACAAAATTGATAAACTGTTATGAAAGTTATGAAAAAATTCTTTATGTCTAAAGGCTGTTTTTCCCTAAAGTATCTTCCACATATATTTAAATCAGGTACGTGTAATAGAAACAAGCAGGGAATTTTAAACTATGTAATTATGATATACGCCTATGCCAGTTTACAAAAACTATATTAGAAAAAAGTGTCACTAATTAGTGTCACATGTACTTAGGTTCAGTACTGCTTCTGTTGACACAATCCCTATATACAGTTTATATTTATACTTTTCAAGAACTTTGGAATTTCATCCAAATGAAAAGTGCCACGTGAAATAACACTTAAAGTAACTGAAGAAATAAAGCACAATTTCAGCGTAAGATTCCCCCCCCAGTTACTAAGAAAGTCCCTGCATCCCCAAATACCAATAAAGAGCTAAGATTTCTAAAATGGACTGATACTTTTCTATACATACATAAGGAACTAAAACTGAGAAAGAACAACTGCTGTTTGTTTAAAACACTTCTTTCTTTCTATTGCCATTACTGTGAGGAAAGTTAACATAGCTGAGTCCAACTAGCATGACTATAAGCAACCAGTGTAAAAATATCAGTTTCTTAATAAAATGTATATTTAAAACAATGCAAAGTGTTATGCTTAAACAAAGAAAAACAGTTCAAAAATAAAACTGTTTCTAATTCACCTCCTTTGTCTTTTGCTATTGCAAAAATACGGTACACCATATCCTGGTCTACCAGTAGCAGGCTACCTAACATGGTATATGAACTGCATATACCCCTCAAAAAGGGATGAGCTTTGAGTAGTCTTAACAATCCGACCATTAATTTTGGAAATAAAAGCTTTTGTTGGCCTTACAGGATTTTGTATTTTCCTACCTCAAGTGGCAATATCGGCCAAGAGCCACCAGATGGCAGCAGCTATTTTTTTCCAACCTGGACTTACTTTTTTTCTGCTACCTGTAAGGCCAAACGGCAGATTCATCAGCCAAACCTGACTGACTCCCTCCCCTGGTTATCTTGCTTCACATTCGCATTGCACTAAGCGTCTAAGAGGAATTCAAGTTAGTTAATTTGTGTTAACACAACACTGGAGATGCTGTGAACTAACTCGTAACACAGATCAGTGGCTGGTGCAAGCTGACTTTGTAGCTATTATTGCTATTTCTCTACCAGAAGCTGACTGCAAACTTCAGCAGATGTTATGGCACCGTTTATAGTTTGTTCGCATCTAAGTCTTTCTTGTTACCTACAAGAGYTAACAGCAATTTTTCATTACAGTGACTCAGAGCTGAAGTTCTGAAAAATGCATCTATTCTTCCTAAAACTGAATTTGATCATGAACAGAACTACATCTGAAGCCAAATAAGGAGCAAGAAACCCCCCAAAAAATCCRCTAAAGGATCCCAGTAACATTTTGAACATCTTATAGTATTTTTGTGGAAGAATCACTTTAGTATCTGGCAAAGATAAATCTATTTTTATTTTACAACTCACACCTTTGTCTTACAATGGCAGACCAGGTTTAACTAAAGTTGCTAAGAAGAAAGAGAGCTCTTGCYACAGCAAATACTAGTGACAAGAATAGTTGAAAAGAGCTAAACTTTCGCCCCAATAGAACCAAGACTAAAATGAAGACTGTTGGTAATCTCCCACACCTCAAYGGAGAAGACACTGAAAGTGTGTTCTACAAAAATAATTTTAATTCAAATGCAATGCAGTTRCATTAAACAATCTACAACCTATTGATAGTGTAATGCCAAATYACCTAAAAACCAGCTATGTAAATTTTGCCTAATCCTCAATTCGGATGACCCAGAATTGTACTGAACCAAGCATTACTACATCTGTCAGTATTTGCAGATTTAGGTGCACACCTCTTCCCATACAGAAACACTTTCCAGAACACTGAAGTGTTGTAACTAACTCGCTCAAAGTTAATTGAAATATTCAAGTAATGTTTGCAGAGATACAGAATTGCAGTCCTGCTCTGGGGTTAAAATTCCAAACAATGCCCTGACACTGCTACGTGATTATACACTCTGCTTGCTTCATACCTGTGTAGGCTGTTGTAACACTGAGAAGCAGAATCTCTTTGGTGAAGCTCAGCTTGACAGATTTCTCTGTAAAGACATAATAATGGATATTAATATAACTGATAACCCTATTAAAACAATCTACACTTTCTTTTGCTCTTTGCAAAAATAGGTTAAAATTACGCAAACTTTGACTTTATTACAGTAAACAGAGTGCTAAACAAACCAACCCTGACTTGCCCTTTGAAAGAAATGCTGTTATCTGAAATCCCTTCTTGTAAGAAATGCAAGGGGGGAAATACTAGAGAGAGGATACACAATTTTCAAATAGCAGACAGTTTTCTGCTCATTGTATTTTTGTACTCTGTCTCAGTTCATGGTGATTGTCTCCTAAAAGGATAAATAAATTCTCAGTGAAGATCCCCACATTCTCAAAACAATCTTAACAGTCACAGGCAGACCACATCAAACTTCAACAGAAACTGCAGATGCTCCAGTTTAAAATTGTTGTTTTTAACAGGTATCATTTGGTGACAAAATAAAACAACATGTAACAACTTCTTTATCTTGTTATGTTAGTGAATTATTTTTTTTTTTAACTTCCATGCACTAGCTTTCCCAAGTGGTGACCTGTTCTTTTTGAGCTCATCTGTGTAAGGAAGCTGTTGTAAAGTAGCTTGGATCTGAAACCACATCAAGGAAGCACCCCTCCAAACTTCTCCTGGACTATACTAGTATGTAATTGAACTGAAGTCTACTTCACTTTCTTTGCTTGCAGTCAAGCTTTGTTTGTATGGTATTCGCCACGGGAAAGGAGCACTTAAGTGTGGACAGCCAGCTCACACCAATCACACGTCAACAGTAACTTGCCCACACATCAGTTCAGTAGTTCCCAAGCTTTTGCAGTTGCAAGCCCCGTTTTGGCTAGGCTCAAAACTGCAAATGCTCATATAGACAACTGAATTCCTATCAGGCTCAAAACTCATCAGTCCTGCGTCCCTGTGTGACCTGCCATCTCTGGTCTGAAAAGCACTGCCATCTGGCAGCCGTTTTTCCAAGCGGGCCATCCCTGAAGGTCTGTATTCAAAGTGGTATAACTGAAATGCATTCTTAAAACCTTATTTGTTCACAAATTTTTGTCCTAAGTGATTTGTACGTGATCACATTATCAGCAGAATCATGGAGAGCTGGAAAGGATACRTCAGTATTTTTTTAAGCAACTCTTACGTGGAACAGTACTTACTGAAGGCAGCCACTGCTCTCATCATTTTGTTTTGTGCAGACCTGGGTAAATAAATGACATAGTCAAAMTGGAACAAGAATAACCACACTGTATCGCTATGCTGGAAAGTGGCTTAATTTTTCAAATTTTCTGTACATTTTCTAGCCTAGCACTATATACTGGAATATGCTAATATATTATTAAARGTTTCTGAGAATCTAAACTACTAACCACAAAATTTATTTGCTTTCTACGCTAGTGAATGCCGTTCAAAAATTAACCTGCCTAACAGAATCTTTCTTCTGAGCATTTTTAGCTTTGAACGTTTTTTCACTGGCATACTTACTGATGTTTTTCTAACATTTTCATTGTTCTTTAAATAAAGCAAAAATATTTAAACTCATGCCTTAGGCAAAACTGTACTGAATCTATCTATCTATCTGTCTACGCACTTCTAATGTATTTATCAGGGTGACATATATATATATATATTTAGAGAAGATATGAAAAACATGTTTCAGTATGTAAAAGATAACCTATAAAAAGGGAGTAATTTCTGCTTATTCCAGCCTTTAAACTGGGCTGATGAGGGCAAGACAGACTATGAAAGGCAGATATGTGTTTAATAATAATCAGTGGAGAAAAGAGGTAAAAGGTGTCTTTCCAAAGGCACTTACTTATTAATGGAAAAACTTAATGTGTGTTACTGCATTCCACCTTTGAAAATATGTCATATAAAGAACATAAATTCTCACTTGTTAAAGTACAGACACTTTTCTATTAAACCTATAAATTCTACGGGTTATTTATAACATTCATATTTCCAGTGTAGAGGTGTAGCGAATGCACAATGTTCCATTGAGGAGCAGGAGCACAAACGAGTACATGTGACAACATGTTATTGCCATAAGCACTTACGAGCTGTCCCCCAGGATTTCATTAGCAGAATCTTCCTCCCCTGGAGCTTTTGTGTCCTCTTGTTTCCTAATCAGAAAGAACAGAACTGTGCCCACAAGACTGATAACAGTCAGAGCAATGAAGACAGTTCTGCGATCACTCTCTGTGGAAAAACAAAGAGGAGTCATAACTAGATGTGCAAAAGCAATTCAAACCAATTCAACTACCTTCAAAGAACTAATACAGACATACTACGTAACAGTGTTTAAAGCGCATACTAATTTTCTAACTTACCTTCCACATGGAGCAAAAGGTACCCAGCTGCTGGCAAATTCCTGTCTCAGATTTATGATGCTAATAAAAATCAGCATATTAAAGAGTGTCACTCACATTTTCTGCCATGCAAAGGCTATGACCAAGGAGGAGCCAATTAACAAAGTGCATAAATTATTAGCAGAAGAAAGTACATCTTGCAAGACTTATATAATTCAGAGTGGACATAGCAAAGTATCCCAAAACCCTGCAGATTTCTAAAAAAAGCTCTTTACCAGCATCGAAATATTAGCACTGTAATGTCATAAACTGGTAGGCTTGCAAACTACAAAGGCCTTAAAACCACTGAAACCTAACTGACGCAGCACACGATGTGCCGCTGGAGGGAAGTCGTTGCTGCCCTATGCATGAGCTCTGCTGCACCAACCAACTTGTTTGGCACAGGAAAGTCTGTAATACAGAAGTCATGCCCATTTACAAATACTAAGCAGAAAAAAAAAAGCCAAGAAACAGCTAATAGTTGTGATTGAACTAGTGTATGATTCTGAAGATATTGCATATGTTTCTCTTTACTTCCCCTTTAGCTTAAAGGTAAATATAAAATTGTTCTACATCAATTAAAAATGACATGTATGATTACAGATCAAAAAGAGAATATGTGCTTCACCTTGCAGTGCCTGTAAAATTTTCATTTAGGTAGTAAAAGGAAGGAGGAATTGGTTTTTAAACATTGTCAGATCTTCTGATACCATCATTTTTTAATAAAGAGGAGTCTCGAGACATTTAAAGATGGGGGGAAACGTAACAGCAGAACTCCCYCACAGTTAATTGCTCTATTCTGTGGTTAGAAAGAGCAATGAAATTTAGAATGCACAGAATTTCAGGCCCACCAGATCCAAAGTGTCTCCAATACTTTCAGTAACATTTAAGCCTTTGTGTTAAAGATGAAGGAATGTGGGAGCTGACCTTTAAAAATTAACCTGTGCTGCGCTACCARGCCCATGTCTGTGGGGAACCTGAAAAGACGGATCTAACAGAGACATGAAGTGGACTATTCATCTCAACAGGGCAGTATTTCTGAAGCCTGAAAATTATCATTTAAAAATCAACATCTTATTCCTGATTGACTACAGCAGAAGTACCCTCATCTTTTAAATGTTAAAAGAATTGACCATTCTAGTAGATATTTTACTTTAACACTACAATAAAGAAAAACTCTCACAGTCATTATAGAACAGGACAATCAACCCTATTTGTTTACAAAATGCTGCTTTTCCAGCAATACTCRGGTTTTATAATTAAAATCTTACATTTTGCTCTATTTTCACCATTGCCGTTTTCTTAGCTGATACTCCCCCACCTCACCTYGCTTACTTAAGTAGAAATCTCCACTTTAAAACCAATGAGTCTCAACCACTATCCAGCCTAACAATATTAAGTTTACTGTTCTCTCTCCTGCTCTTTACCGGTCTAGCACTACGTCAAATGAAAAAACACTACAGTATTAATTACAATCCCATTAGGAAGTTAAGTCTTCATAAACTATGCCAAGTAGGGAAGACTGAGTTCTTTACACACTCTTCCAGCAATGCTGCCAGCCCACTCTCAGTCCAGCTGCACATCTCAACCTCTGTCTTCCTCCTGCTTCGTGCCAGCACAATGATTAGTGCAGCCATGAARTGAACTGGGATGGTGTTCCTTTCTTTTCCTTTATTTCATAGATTAATCAATCTCCAATCTGATTTAGGAGGGCAGTCTACACCAGGAACTTTGGAACAGGATAGCGTGCATATTAAACATATAGCCATTCCAGAATAGCTTTCCCCTAAAATATGTCTATTTTGGCATAAGCGTGTCTGCATAGGGAAAATCCCAGAGTAGCTATTGTGGAGAACCTTATTCTAAACTAGCATTCTGAAGAATTTCATAGATAACATCCTAAAAGAAGGTACTCAAAGTGCATTGCATGCAGGAAAACAACATACATAATACAAGGGCCGTGAGTACCATGGAACTCTGAATCAAAAACATAATCCAAGAATAGCCTATCTAACAATAAATCAGAAAAAAATTATCTGCTATTGTATGTTTCTTGCCACCTTCCAGTTCATGATTTCAGCTGTTTATTAATGCTACCATATTTTAAAGGATGGCCTCCCATATAAACAAGCAATACCCACCTGAGATGTGAGTTTTTCCTTGCCAAGCGAAGTATATATAGAGGTTTCCAAAAAACAAGCTATAAACAAAAAGGACAACAAAGGTGAACAGCACTTCTGTGGTAAGTTGTTGCATCACAGTAATAMTACTCTATGCAAAAAATAGTACTGTGCAATTGTGAAAGAAATAARGACACTAGTCACACTCCATGCAAACTGCTTACTCTATATAAACCTTTAAACACAGTAGAGGATTCTTCCCCATAATGCTGGCTATTCATTTTCAGCCATCTAGACACAAGGTGGTAGCAAAGATGAGGAAATCTGCATCTAAGTTGCCTCTCTCTAATTTTGGAAGGGTATAGGTTAGAAAGCTGACATGTTTATGGAGATCATTTTGTTATACTTTCTCAAATACGTCTTGTCTGAAGTATTGCCCCAGCAATGCTAAATTGGTTATTAACAGCTCAAGGGAAATGCTGTGTTCCTACCCACAGTTTCCTGAAATACACTAATTCTGAATGAATAGTGATTCAAAACAGCCTAGAGTCAAGTTTCCTCATACAAAGCCATGCATTTTACTCACTGTAAAACACACAATTAGTTGGGTTTGTGGAAATTGCTACTCTGATAACATACTGATATGTTAATTCTGGAACCTGAAACTTAAGGAACACAAGAAGTATGCCACTGGTTCAGGCCGATGTTCTACTAATCCAGCATTCTGTCCCCACAACASCATTAGCAATGCCATCTAGTGCAGGCTTACCAGCCTGAGCACTTTCTGCGATTCATCTCCCAATATCCAGAGTCGCTGCATTAGGGGTCGTAAAGATATCTGTCTTCAGGAACCATTTGTGGACCTGTTGCCAATGAATTTGTTTGATTCCTTTTCGATCTTGCTGACACCATCCAACTCTACACCCTCCTGTTGCAGCAAGCTCCAAAAGTTTAGTCACCCATTGTGTAAAGAAGCACTTTACCTGTTTCAAACCAATCCTCTTCTAGTTTCATAAGTGACCCGAGTTCTAGTACAGCAGCATTTGGTGAGCAACAGTTCTAGATTCAGCTCACCTGCTGCATTTRTGTTTTAGTAGCCCATCAGTATAATCCTTCTCAGATGCTTTTTTTTCCAAAGGGAAGAGTCCCAGCCTTTTTAGTCTCTCTTCAAGTCAGCAGCTCTATCTTCTTGCACATTTTTGTTATTTTTCCCTATACCCTAATTACATTACACTCTCCCAAAAGGCATAAACCTTTTTATCTGCACAAAATACTCAGTGGCAGCAACACAGCATCCACTACCTTGTTCTCACTACCTTTCTTGATGCCAAGCCTTTTGTTGACTTTTTTGGTTGATGCAGYACTCGAAGCTTGATATCAGAGAACCATCAACAACAAAATCTCTTTTCCAACTTCTGACTGCCAGGCCCAGCTTTAGTATCTTCACTTCAACTTGTCAGTGAGCAGCAAGGCCAGCTGCTCCCTCAGGGAAGGAGGGCTAAGGGTAAAGGGGGATAACACATCCAGCAGAGAAGGTGCCTCGTCAGCTAGAGCCAAGCCCTGCAGTACTCGAGCAAGGCAAGCAGGACAGACCCAAAGGTTGTAGGCAGCGTCAACCAAGARTCCAGACCATCAGACAGGTTTGTGTTGACGAGGCAGGTCTGAGGYCAAGCCAGGAAGTCAGTCCACAGGCCAGAGTCAGGTCCGCTGATTGCCATGCGGGTCCACAGTGACAAGGCAGAACAAGGCCAAGATGGGAAGTCAGTCCACGGGCTGGAGTCAAGACCACCAGGATCCACAGCCRGGCACAGGCATAGCTGTGGCTGAGCTGAAGACCAGTAGTCCTCCAGTRCAGCTCCAGAGGAACTGAAGGCCGAGTTTAAATGGGGCTGGTGGGCCCATGGGCAGATGGGAAGGGTGTGGTGGAGGTCCCAGGTGAGGTTGTTCAGGACCATTAGGGCTTATTAGTGCACTCAGCATCCTGACACAAATTAGCACAGCCCTCCACAATCAACAAGATTTCTGTTGCATATGTCAAATGCTCCCCTAACAGAAATACATCTTCTTAGCATGTCAAGAGCAGAGGCTTGCAATATGTAACTTTCATTCATTGCTCTATAATGCACATTAGCAATAGAAATCTTGCTTCCAGCCTTCCCTCCCTCTTCACTGACTGCAAGGTACCAGTGAAGTATTTTTAGATGCAGTCTCCCACTTATCAAAAAATGTAAAAAGTAGAATGCGTACACAACCAAAAAAAGATTAACAAATAAAGCTTACCTGGACTGTAAGAGTGCCCAAAATACTCCRCTGTTCCTTCCAATGGTGTTTTCATCAGAATTTACAGTCAAGCAATTTCCCTGTGCCGTCCAGAGTACTGAAATAATCAGAATATATTGCTCAGGAAATAAAAATATTTTAGAGGTATATTCAAATGTAGCAAAGAACAGTACGCAGGGTAAGAATAATGCTTACCAGCAGCCGCAACGCCAATAAAAACAGAAGCAGTATAGAAAGCCCATGTAGCAGGTTGGATAAAAACTGCAATGTACAGGCTAGAACAGAACAGACCAGTTTACTGAACATACTTAAAGTGGACAATGCTCTTTAACAATGCTCTCACTTAGCTGCTTCTAAATCAGCTACTCCCTCTTAAGTGACCTTGGAAAACAGTTCAGGTCATACGTGAAAAMAATTAATCTTTTTACTCCATTAAGCATGTAGAATTTTTTTTTTATATAGTCATTGATCTGAGACCACAACCTGAACTCCACAGTCAGCGAAGTCCAGAAAAGCTGTGGAAAAAATACACTCTGTTTCCAGCAGGCTGAAGTAYTCTGCAGTACACATCTACTGATACAGACAGTTGCCTGCCTTAGCCAGTACAATTTCATGTATGGCATGGTAGCCTTAGGTGTGAAAAAATGAAAGAAAGATTTCAAAGGAAGCAGACAAAGATTCAGAATCAATACTTACCTATAAAATATGCCACTAACAACCATAGAGAGTTGAGGTCCTACTATCGCAACCACTGAAGGTGATAGAAGATTTGATGCAGAGAATACTCCATAAATAATGGACATGCTACATAAATAAACACCAAAGATGATTAAGTACTTAAAATAAGATACAGGGTATAAGTGCAACTGATTTAAGAATGTTCAGTCGATTCCAAAGTATCAAGTTAAGTACATAACTGAAGGAACTGCATAACTTTCATGGTCAAGCATTTCCTTCCTCTCTTCCGCTACCTCCACCCATTGCACTCCATACGGGAATACAGGAGCGTACAGTGTTTCTTGGGTTGCTGAATAGAGTCCCAAAYTATTGCAGGCACACACGTCTTGTAATTTACAACACATATTTGTCAAACTGTGCCTTAACAATAGTTATTGTATTTTGTGCCCAGTACTTCTAGAGGAGAACGTTCCAGAGCCTCATTCGTCTATCAGTGAGGTTTTCATTTTTTGACAAATACACCATAGAAGTTTTATATAAATATTTTGTGCCGGTTGTATTTTTAGTTTAAATTAAGACAGTAAACCTTTCAAAGCAGCAACAAGGTTTTCCGATATGACAGCTTAATTTGGCGTACAAAAGGTCCCTGATCATGCTTGGCGAGTTTGGCTATGCCAGTGCAACAAACAAACAGAATGGCTTTTCGTGGCTTTGCTTCTCATCTTTCTGACTGCTCCTTTCACATTTAAGTTGCAGTATTTCCTGGAAGTTGATCCTCACCACCTATCCTACACAAACACGCAGAGGTGTACAAGGGCAAACAACCAAGGCCTTAGTTAGCAGKTTTATGTATTTTAAAACCTCCACATTCTTCATCTCCTAAGATAAAATGCTGAGAATGTGATGACCGTATGGTGTTTTTTCTCCCTACAAAGAAAACATGCAAAACAGGTATGTAGTTCAACTAGAAATAATTCAGAGCAGAACTAGAGTGAATGTGAGAAGCCCATGTTTTAAACTGCTTTACGTATGTTATTAAATTGTGAAGTCAGCAGAACACTACAATCTCTTGAGAGTGTATCTCTGCCAGACGGAATAATAACTAGCTTCGCCCTGCAAGGAGCACAGTAATAAGAAGATCTGTCTAAATTACCTTGTGTAGCCACTGCCATGAAAATCCGTGTTGTTTAAATTTGTGATAACAGTTTGCTGTGAGGAGAAAATCATATGTTGTAGTATGTTAGAACATATTTTGTAGTTTGAGAACACTTGCATCAGTTTGAAGTCAGTATTAAACATTAGAATTAATCATTAATAGACTCTATAAAGTACTTAAAATAATTTAAAGTGTTAATTACAACTCACAACACCTCCACAATGAAGGTGAAGGAGGTAATTGACAGGGAAACATCTACATTTGAAGCAGTAATTAGTACTTTAGGATTATATCATGATTTCATCAGAGACCTTAAAGTATTTCAGAAAACACCTCTCTTAGGTAGATATGTATGACTATCTTAATTATAAAATTGGAGAAAAAAGGAGGAGTTTCAAAGTACTCTTAATTTGACCTAACTATGAGCTTCTGGTAAGAGTTTCCGTTCTTTTTGGTTTCCTGTTACTTCCCTGTTCCTTTTTTTTTCCCTTGAATCAGCTTTAATGATCATGAGACCATGTAATTAGTTGGATTGGCAGGCAGACATGATTGAAAGTCACTTGTAATGACTTTAATGACAATAAATTACATCATTGCATGATCACTAGGTCCAATTCAGTGAGGTGCTGTGAATTCATTGCAGACCTTCTAAGATCACTGCGCGTAGTTAAGTACTCATGTACGCTACCACGCTGCACTATGACTTTTACCCAAACTACCCCCTAAGTAGTTATTTCTATAATACAGTGACGGACATTTCTATGTCTGAACCCAGACAGGATTCTTCTTGCCTGCAAGAAAAGAGAAGCTGTAAGACCTGTAGGCTCAAGAGGTATGTTGAAATTTAACTGTCCTTCAGGCATATAACTAATATCGAAAGCAATGCCAACTCGKTAAGTTAGAGGATCTGGGCTAAGTATGTCAGTAGCAGGATTCTAAAAATTCAAGTAGTAAGAGTACAATCTGCTTTTAATAGTAAATTTGGATTATGTTATGCCAAATTTGCTTCAGCACACAGAGATACACGATACTAAAGCAGTAAATTACTTATTCAGATGGAAGGTGACTTGGCAGTTCTAGAAATTGTGGAAGTCTGACTACTTGTCAGATGTTATCCTCATACTCCCCCTCAACGTCTAGTTTATTAGAACAGAAAAATATGTTAGATTAGGAAACACACTCTAGGAAAAACTAGGGGCATGGTTAATGATAACAACTTAGGCAAATATTTTGAAAGGGACTATACAGAATAATCAGAAATATGGAAGGTCCAATGTAATTCAATTGTTAAATATTGCAAGTGTCAAAACAGACACTATTTTAAAGTTCAAACATTTGATAGCATTCATTAATTTTCTACTTTCTAGGCAATCAGGCACACTTACACATGTAGCTATGCTATCTTAAAGAAATAAACTGCTTAATTATCCAGCTAACCAACTTATTCTAGTTAACACTAAACCAAAAGAAAGGAGACAAAATGTCAAGGTGTCTTGCACATTAAAAAATCCCAAGTAAAGCAACTCTTACATTAGAGTACATGCAAGACAAGAAAGGATGAATAACTGTGACAGAAATGTGGCATGTTTTGAAATTCAGACCTACCGCAATATTTCCACATGTTTGGAAAGCAGTGAATATAAACATAAATGAGACTCCCAAAATAATTATGTTGAAAAGTTTTTTTGATTCAGGAGACATTTTGTGTTTTCTTGCCAAGTCCTCAGCTTCAGTCTGGAAAAACTCTTTTCTTTTAAAAGTTTCCTCTTAACCTCTGTTAAAAACAAACAAGGAAAAAGGATAAAAAAAAAAAGAAGCCTTCAAAAATTACGATTACTTAGAGCTACTTATTAGCTGCTAGGACATAGCCACCAACGAATCAAGAAATCTGGTGACTCTTAAATAATGTATAGCAAAATCACTAACTCGAAAAAAAACAAAGATAAAGGTCTGGTACAAAAGGTAAAGATCAAGATTCTCCCTACCTTTTCCCATTAAGTTAACAGAGCAGACTGCAGTGCGTTACTTCTTCATGACATGTCTTTCCCCCAAACGAAGCAGTTTTCCAGATACTAGTTTTCCAGAGCTAGTTAATCAGCTCAGTTTCTTGCCGTTGTTCTAAATCAGAATTCTGGTCCAAAGCCTTTAAATCACCTGACGAAGGAAAGATGAGACATTCGTACACACGAGTCATTTCCATGCACGTTGAACAGGAAACAAGGAACATTTCACAATCTAGATCAGCTGACCCAGCCTAGAAAGCCCTTGTGCACCATGGGAAATGCAGTTTTATGAAAGTACACTTTTTTTACTTGAAAGGATAGAAATCGCCTAATCCTTAAAATAGAAAGATTTGTACTAGTTTTTAAGAATTATAATCTCTATCCACTAAATAACACCCAGYAAGATAAAAAAAGTCTTAGAAAGTCATCCAAGGTAACTGTTYAATTAGCTGAATTCAAACACACACAAAGTCATTCCAAAGGGAAAAYGATTCCCACCTGGGAGAAACTACATCACACAGTGCCACCAAGACACACGCTCTGCACAGTGCTGCTTCTGCCTTCCCTTGTCTCAGTGACTCAGGAGAGGGAAGAGTCTTGATAATCTTKCATGCTTTGTCTCAAGGAACAACATTCGTTTTTAGCCATTACATACTCTTAGTATTTTACTTCACAGTATTCCTTCTAAATAAGAAATTTAAGATCAATTGATMTTTAAGTTTCGAAGATCTCTGCAAATTGAAAGAGCATCACACATCTTGTATCAACCGAATAGCTGCTTTTTACCATTGCCATCCTGCGTCTATCCTGTTGGGCCTCCAAGTCGGGATTGAAGCATCCAGCTAAATCAGCTCCACTTAACTGCTGGCCAAAGAGGAAGGGAAGGAAATCCAGAATTGATTGAAGTAAATGACAAATCACCAAATTTTACCTCTGCTATCTACAGTAAGGTTCTTAAAGAAAATCCACATCCCAGCTATCGTTAGATATTTAATACTCTTTTAATTCCCAAGTCGCATTTTCTAAAAAAATTTAGTTTTTTCAAAACAGTATTTATTTTTTAGTTGTGGCAGAAAGTCAGTATGATTACTCAGAGGCTGCTTTACAAAGATCCAATTAGAATATCAAGTTTTTTTTTTTTAACACAAGCAAAGCTCTCTTCTTCCTTTTCTATATTATGAATTTATAGTAATAGATTTTTAGGATCCTCTAGGCACTGTGTCCCACTTATGCCTTCTTCCCCTTGTGCCAGCATAAGCATTCACCTAGCTGCACAGCAAACTGGGCTGGTGTGCTGGACCAATTCTTTTGGCAACAGCAGCAGCTGGTATTGAAGTGGCTGAAACCAGAGGAAGGGACACAGGAAGTTCCCTCTGTCATTTTAGGGAAATCATTGTAAAGATAAACTTCAAATTTCTCCACAGACAAAGGATTTCAGCAGATGAATCAGAAAAATTTTAATCAAAATTCTCTGGGAAAAAAGAACAAACAATATAGCATGAAGCAATACAAAATGTGAAAACCAGTACTCGTTTATTTGATGTCTTAAGTTTTTTGTAGCAGGAGACAAACTGTTGCTTCTGGGTTTGTAYTGATGTCACTGCTTATTTTTATACTTCTGCAGTGCAAAAAATATTAAACATAACTATAGTAAGAATAAGGATTTAAATTCTGACACTGAATTTTCTTTCTCATATTGATACTGYCATTGCATTAAACAAATCAGTACTGTCTCTTCTTTGTTTGTTTTTTTAACATACTATTACAAAACAGATGGGTAGAAACATTTATCATTGTTGTAAGATGAGAACTAGATATTACAGACCATACTTGGAGTTTGGGCATTTTAACCAGCGCCTGAAGCGACATAGCAACAACTCTTGGGGTGAGGCTGCAGCTTTCACCGCATTCCCTAGGCAAAACTCGGGGAATCCGCTCGTCATCCTTACACGAGGGCTGTGCTAATCCTCACCCTTGTTCCGACTTTACCGTGCACGCTGCCAAAGCACGAACTTGCAGAGCGCGCTGGGTGCGAAGGAGGATTTCTGCCGYTCCCCAGCTCGGCCCACAGCCCTCCCTCAGGCACCGCTGCAGGCGGAGATCGCCTTGCCGGYAGCCTGCGGGCAGGGGGCTGCCCACACCGCACCGCGCAGCCAGCGCGGCGCCTCCAGAGCTCCGCGGACCGAGGCGGCTTCGCCAGGCGCCGCTACCGGCAGGAGGTGAAGGAGAGCCCGCGAGGCGCCCACGGCCCCGGGGCCCGCCAGGCCCCCTCACGGCAGCCGCCGGGGAACGCAAGGGGAGCAGGAGGGGCGCAGAGCTCCCACAGCAGCTGCCCCGGGAGAAGCGCCCTCACGACAGCCCAAGCCGAGGGCCCCCGCCCGCCTCCCTCACCGCGCTCTCCCCTCTCCGTCCGCCATTTTAAACCGTCACCTCCGCGCGCCCCCGCCCGCGCGAGAGGCGCTCCCCTTCCTTAACGCTTTTTTTTCAGGCGGCGGGGGTTGCCCGCCCCTCCTCCCTCTAGCAACGACCGGCCTCGCCTTATTTCCGTTTTTTTACCGTTTTCGGCACACATTGTTCAAAATTTCCCCGCCTCCGCCGAGTCCTTCCGGGTCACGACGGAGCCGCCTTAACGGTCACTTTCAACGGCAGGCGAGTTATTAATTTAGAGGGCGATTTTCCGTGCGCCCTCCGAGGCCGCCTCGGGGATCGGCGGCCGGTAAGGAGAAAAAAAGACAGACGAGGCGGCGCTCGGGGAGGCCGCCGCCGGGCGCGGGGCGGGAGGGGCAGCGCGGGGCGGGCGGCGCTTTCGCTTCCGGGTCGCCGTCGGCCATTTTGTGGCGTTAAGTAGGCGCGCGCGGGCGGCGCCCCGCTCATTTCCTCGCGGCGGCGGGCAGGGGCGGCCGTTGCTGGCGCTTCGCCTCCGCTCCGGCCTTAGGCCGCCTCCGCCCCGGACCCCAGAGGTGGGTGCCTGCGCCTCCCTCTCTGCTGAGGACCCYGCGGCGTTCCCCTATGCCCTGTAGCTCTCCTCCTTTCTGGACTCTGCTGGGCCGCCGCTCCGGCGCCCCCCCTCCGGTGTGAGGCGCTTCCCCCTCAGGGCCGCGCCGCCGCCTGACTCGCCCCCCTTCCCTCGGGTTTCTTCTCCTCAGCCGCCGCCGCCCCTCGGGGGCTATTGCCCGCCATGAGCTACGGGCGCCCTCCGCCAGACGTGGAGGGCATGACGTCCCTCAAGGTGGACAACCTGACCTACCGTACGTCCCCGGACACGCTCCGGAGGGTCTTCGAGAAGTACGGCCGCGTGGGCGACGTCTACATCCCTCGGGACCGCTACACCAAGGAGAGCCGCGGCTTCGCCTTCGTCCGTTTCCACGACAAACGCGATGCCGAGGACGCGATGGACGCCATGGACGGGGCCGTGCTGGATGGCCGCGAGCTCCGCGTGCAGATGGCCCGCTACGGCCGCCCCCCCGACTCGCACCACAGCCGGCGGGGCCCGCCGCCGCGCCGCTACGGGAGCAGTGGCTACGGCCGCCGCAGCCGCAGGTCAGCGCCTGGGGGGGGGGCGGGCAGCGGAGTTTCAGTAATAAGGCAGGGAGAGGGGAGGCTTCGGGGCGCGCCTGTGCAGCGGGGGCCGCTGCGTTTTGTTTCCTTTTCCGAGTGAGTTCCGTGGCGGGGTTGGGAGGGGGTAGGGCTGTAGTAGCAAAGGCACGTGGAGTTCCCTCGGAGCGGAAGAGTTTCGCCCTGTGGTAGTTTCAGCCCCCGGCCACTCACTCCGAACAATGGCGCCCTCTTAACACTCATTTTCTTGCCCACGTGGGTCCCGTTCCGCCCTCCCTGTCCCGAAGTAGTCGCTGAAGTCTGTTGCGCCGCCCGTGTTCAACTTCTAACGCCCCCTTTTTTTTTTTTTTTCCTTCCTGATACGTTTTAGCCCTAGAAGACGCCGTCGCAGCCGATCTAGAAGCAGGAGCCGCTCTAGGTCCCGCAGTCGGTCCCGCTACAGTCGATCCAAATCCCGGTCTCGCACACGCTCTCGGTCTCGCTCCACCTCGAAGTCCAGGTCTGCCAGGAGATCCAAGTCAAAGTCCTCGTCTGTCTCCAGATCCCGGTCCAGGTCAAGATCCCGGTCCAGATCTAGAAGCCCTCCCCCTGCCTCAAAGAGGGAATCCAACTCTAGATCCAGGTCTAAGAGCCCTCCCAAGTCTCCGGAAGAAGAAGGAGCTGTATCCTCCTAGGAACATGGTAATGTACCTCGGGATCAGCACATGTTGCATGTTACTTTATTATAGCGCTTAGGTGGGGTGTTGGGTAGTTCTTAGAATATTAATAGCCTGAACCAAGTGAATCCTAACGGGGCACATTGATAGCTTTTTTTTTTCTTGAGCAGTGCTTTTTGGTTATTGGTTTAGGGAAATTAATACTGAAGGGCTTTCTACGGAGAAATTTTTTTTAGAGAGAAAATGTTTTATTGAGAGATTAATGGCTTGGTTTTAATAAAATATTGTATGAGACGCAACCTATGATGAAAATGACTATTTCTTACTGTATTTATCCAACATCTGCATTTTCCCCTTTAAAGCTGCGGTCTCCTGTTTGCTAAAAGAATATTGGCCAGTATTGCAGATTTTAACTGATTTGGCTGATCCTCCAGGGACCAGTTTCTGTGGGCGTGTATTGGAGCAGGTTTGTCTTTAAATGTTAAAGATACACTATCCTTTTATAATGGAAGATCGGTTCAGTGGCCGTTATACTGACTGGAGGTAATAACTGTTCTAGAAAAGTGGCAAATGCCTTGCAACGAGAAAACCATGGAAACTAGTTTTTCCTCAGGTGGACATCTTGAAGAGGCATCTAAGGATACACTGGGTGGGGAAAGGATAGTGTGTCTTTAACCCTTCAAACTGTTTGGTCCTATTTTTAAAAGGAAAGGGCCTAAGCTAGCTCTGAAGTTAGATAATTGTAGCAAAATTAGTCACATTTTCTGTTTTGAATGCTAATTTGAGTTTAGTTAAGTCTTTATGAAGAAGTACTAGTTTTATAACTTTTATGTAACTTTTAATAATTTATTGTTGAACAGGCTGAATTGAAGTTAATGGTGGCTTGATCTACAGCCTGATGCTTATTCTTCTTTGTAACTAAATACTTTGACAGAACCTTACATTTGGCCTCTGAAGTAAAGCAACACCGGGGGGGGAGGTGGAACACTCTGGAAATTCCTAAAACTTAATTAAATTAGGCAAAGCCAGTTGAAAGACAACTAGAAGTATACCTGAAGTCATCCACACAACCAAAAGAGACAAGGTAGAAACCTGGCTGAACTTCTCTTTCTTCAAACCTAGATGCATCAGATAAATGAGAGTCTACATAAAGGACGCCTTTGGGGGGAAAAGATCGCTTGAGTCTTCAGTCCCTTGGAGAGACCCCTGGCACAAGCAACCAGCTGTTGAAAAGGTTATTTTGTAACATTTTGTCTAACTTTTTACTTGTTTAAGTTGCGCCTCAAGTGGCAGATTTTACATTTTATGTGCCATTTTGTTGCTGTTATTCAAATTTCTTGTAATTTAGTGAAGTGAACGACTACCGATTTCATTATTGGCTTGGATATTTGAGGTAAAACTTCATTTTGTTTATATAGTGCTGACTTTTATTTGAAATTAAACTGATGGTAACCTTGCTGCCTCCAGTTTCATACTGAGGAAACATGCAGCCATTATATGCTGAGTAGCTAACTCTGTCAAAAAGTATTCTCAATTTTGTCTTCATTCCTTAAATAAAATTCTGCAAAACTTCAATTTGAAACTTACTGTAAATGCTTTTTTTTTTTACTTTGAATTCAGATAGTATCTTCAAATTCAAATTAGTACAAATCTTTTCAGGTGACAGTTGATATTTGAAAGTATTGTTTTATCAGACTCAATTCTAATCTCTTCTCTTATGTATTTTTGTGCACTAGGCGCAGTTGTGTAGCAGTTGAGTAATGCTGGTTAGCTGTTAAGGTGGCGTGTTGCAGTGCAGAGTGCTTGGCTGTTTCCTGTTTTCTCCTGATTGCTCCTGTGTAACGATGCCTTGTCGTGCAGAAACAAATGGCTGTCCAGTTAATTAAAATGCCTGACAACTGCACTTCCAGTCACCCGGGCCTTGCGTAAAAATAATGGAGCATACAGTGAGCACATCTAGCTGATGATATACACACCTTATTTTTTCCAGAATGGTAAAACTTACCAACCTACATAAAGAACTTACATATGAGAAATGTAATGTTAAGAAAAGAAATGGTTCATTCCTTTGTAAGTACTGATTGGTGTATCTTTTGCTTAAGACATTCTGTACTATACCCACTGTCTCTGTAGTTAATATTAAACATTTTTCTGTGTTAACTTTTCTCAACTTAATGTCTGAGTCAGCTTATTTTTCAGCTTGAAAAGATTTCTGCAATTATACTCTCAATGTTTAACTTCTGTATAGTAACTGAATGCATTCTACTGCTTATAAATTTTATCCACTGGAGTTGCTTTCAAATTACTACGGGCAAACTTAACTAGTATTGTGACTAACCCAAACGTTGTATGGCAAGTACTGCACACCAGATGATAAACACAGAATCGGACAGGTCTGTCAGACGTTGTTACGGAGGTACACACTGAGCAGTACTAATTGCATTTGCTGTGTGCTTGCCCTGACTCAACAGGCTGCTGCTTGATGGTAGCTAATCTTGCAGTGATTCTCTTTTTTTCTTGATTTGGATACCAAATGAATTGTAACTTCAACCATGATGTGTCAAGGGTTATTGTGATGCATTGTTAACTTCATGCATGTATGTTAAATGGGAACGGAAACATCTGAATACTTGCAGTCTGGCTTGATTGCGGATTAAAAGTACTTTTCTACAAACTTGAGGAGTTTGTATGTTCCAGGACTGCATGGCTAGCGGCAGTCTATGCAGATGCATTTAAAAACAAAGGGGCTGGCTTTTGTATATCAATCTTTGGGAAAGAGCTTCAGTCCTGGGAAACAGATCTTACGGGGATATTTTTTTATCTTGAAAGAGTGCAGTTAACTTTTCTTCATAGCTGAAGTTGTGAATTTTGAGTTGGATCTTGTGGATTGTCAGGTTGTTAAGCTTTGTTGTGTAGTGGCTTACATAATGGAATTGAGTCTTTGAACTATTATGTGGTCTTTGGGGAGGAGCACAAATTTCTCAAAAGCCATAGCTAAACAATTGAACAGCTTTATTTTTACAATGCATGTTTTAAGACTCACTGTTAAGGGGATCTGCTTCCCAAAAAATATGCATGAGGTTTGCTGTGAACGGGACTGGTTTCTGCAGATCCATGCTACAGTGAACAGTTAAGTATCATCTTGTATTGGAACCAACAAGTGGAATAAACTTAAGTACCATCTGATCTTGCTAGTGAGATTATCATCATTTCAATTGTATGTCTTCCTGGTAGGGAAGAGCTGGCCAAGTGCTCTTTGTCTGCACTGAACGACTGTAAGGGAATGTGGGTGTTCTTCAGTTTCCATTTGCAGAGCAAAGCCTCAATGGACCAGTCAGCACTGAGGGGAGGAAATACCAGCRTGTGAAAATGTAATCCAAGTTCAGAACTTCTGCAGTCATTGCAGGAGACTGTCACTGAACTTAAACACAGCGGTTCACAAAACTGAGTTTGTTACAGKTTTCAAATCAACAGTAAATTTGTGGTTCTTCTGGTTTGGCTGCTTTTGCCTGACACCCCTAGGATTTACCAGCCTGATTCACAATCCGAGGAGCTTCTCTGGAATCAGTGCAGTGGTGCCTCTGGGAAGTTAACGCTCTTTAAGAGCTAAGACAGGGAGATGGGAATTAWGATTTGAGTCTTAAATATGCAAAAGAGTTTACCTTCGGACTTGATAAGTAGTCCAGAATTGAGCATGTGGGTTCTTCTCCAGCAAGAAGTAAACTGTAGTTAAAATATCTTCAAAKTCTGTGCAGTTTGGGGAGATAAAGCAGTCTTGGTTAGTCTCTGGATTCTAGGTATGGTTAAATATGCCTGGTTATATGAAATGGTAATTAAAAATCAATACGAGATTAACTGCATCCATGTGAGAGACCTGAGAAGCATGGCCTTAAGCAGTTAGTTATCTACTCCATCTTCTCCTCACCCACCCTCCAGTGGTATTTACGATAGCTTAATGCTAGAATGACCCCAAGAGTAACAAGTTCAGTGGCATGGTACCGCCACAAAGGCGGTCACCTGCACTCTTGACCGTGTTCCCAGTACTACTGGGGCAGGGCGTCCTTGCAGTTTGTCACAAATCAGAGATACCTGAGAGTACCGACATACCTTTTGGGTCAAAAAAGACATCCGATCCCAAAATAATGTCTACCGGAGCAAGAGAGAGCAGCTCTGGAGATACCCGCCCCCAGGTGAGCCCTATGACAGGTACGTGGGGCAGGTCGTTCACCAGGCAGCTTCTCCGACAGTTCCGCAGGCACTGGGGCAGCTCCTCGCTGTCGGACAGGGTCACCTCGGCGCCGCACTTGGCAGCCACCACGCCGGGGAGACTCACGCCTGCGCCGATCTGAAAGCACAGCGTGCTCGGGGAGACGGGGGGCCGCCCGCAGCCGAGGACAAGGGGCGTCGCGGGGGGCTGTCAGCGGTACCTCCAGCACTCGCTTGCCGGGCAGGCTCCTCCTGCGGGCCCAGAGGTACTGCGCCAGGACCACGGCGCAGGGCCACACGTACATGCCGTACCGCGAGTCCAGCACCTGAAACACACCGGGCGCGGCGCTGGGGAGGCGGCCCCGCGCCCCGCCGCCGAGGCGGTCGCGCCGCCGCCCCGGTCTTACCGCCGCCCCGTCCCCCCCGGAGGTACCTCGGGGATGCGCAGCGCCAGCGCCGCCGGCCCCTCCGTGAAGCGGTACCGCCGCACGCCGCCCCGCCGCCGCCGCGGYTCTCCCATCGCCGCGCCGCGCCGCCGACCAATGGCGGACGGACACGTGTGGCACCGGGCCGGACGGACCAATCGGCGCCTTCTCCGGGGGTGGCGTCACGCGGAGCGCCGCCGCGGGCGCTGATGGCGGCGGGCGGCCTGTCCCGGCGCTCCGACGGGCTGCCCCGAGTGCCGCGGTTAAAGCGGGCCGCTGCCGCCCGCGCCGTTGCCCCGGCGGGGCTGGACGGGCTCCCCACCGCGGGCCGCTGCCGTGAGGGGCACCGCGTAGTCCCGCACGAACCGCGTGACACGCGGCCGGCTCGCCGCTGTGAGGGGAGCCGCGGAGCGCGGGGCCACCGGGGGAAGCGGGGAGGCGGCGGGAGGTTCCCGGGGCGGCCCCGCCGGCGAGCGGGCGCGGGGCCGCGCGGCCAAGGGCGACCGGCGCCCGCGCTCCCTTCCTGCCGCCCACAACGCCCTCCCTCCCAACATGGCGGCCCGGCCGCGCCGCGTCCCCGCCTTGGCCAATCAGCGCCGGAGGGCGGGCGAGGCGTGGCGGAAGACGGAGGCTCAGCGAGCCAATGGGAGGGCGGCGGGGGCGGGGCTGCGGCGACAGCGGCGGCAAGGGGGTGAAATTTCTCGAAGGTGCGGCGGCCGGGCCGGGGCGAGCCGGGCCGGGCTGGGGCCGGGGCCGGGGCCGGGCCGGGCGCCGAGCGGGGCAGCGGGCAGCGGCGGCGGATGGTGACGGCCCTCCGCGCTGCCGCTAMCRCCGCCGCTATGAATCATAAGAGCAAGAAGCGGATTCGCGAGGCGAAGCGCAGCGCCCGGCCCGAGCTGAAGGACTCGCTGGACTGGACCCGCCACAACTACTGCGAGACCTTCCCCCTCAGCCCCGCCGCCTGCAAGGTGCGCCCCGGCCGCGCCGGCCCCGCCTCGCCTGCCGGGAACGGGCAGCGGAGTGGGAGCCTGCGGGGAACGGGAAGGCCCTGAGGGGAACGGGGAGGGGTGTGAGGTGGTCCTGAGGGGACTGGGGGGGCTGAGGTGGTCCTGAGGGGATTGGGGAGGCCTGACGGGAACCGGGGGTTGCTGAGGTGGTCCTGAGGGGATGGGGAGGCCTGAGGGGAACTGGGGGGGCTGAGGTGGTTTTGAGGGGATTGGGCAGGCCTGAGGGGAACCGGGGAGGGCTGAGGCGGTCCTGAGGGGATCGGGGAGACCTAAGGGGAACCGGGGGGGAGGTGGCTGAGGTGGTCCTGAGGGGATGGGGGAGGTCTGACGGGARCGGGGAAAGGGCCCTTTCTTGAGGCCGGGGTTGCCTCAGAGCTGGCGGGGCTCCCTGGGGGTGCCGGGGCGGGGAGGGGGAGGTCAAGGCGTGGCGAGGGGTGCGGGGAGGTCGGGGCCCCGTCGGGGTGGGATGGGCACCCTCAGTGCCGGAGCACCCACGTAATTCCCRGGCGCCTTCCCCGGGGTGCCGGGGTCGGCGAGGGGGCTGAAATGCAGCGGGGGATGTCAGCCGAAGGGGCGGGGGTGGCCTCTCCGCGTGGGGAGTTACCTCGGTGGGGAGGAGTGCCAAAGGGCTGCAGCGTGCCCGTGTTACTGATGGGCGCAGGGAACGGGGCATGAGAAATAGGACTGCAGCCTCGGGGAGCTTAAAATAACACGTAAATAACACCCTCCTGGTGTGCGGAACAAAGTATAAGCGTGAAGGTCTTCCACAGCGACTTAGAAAGCGCAGTTCTAGGACGTTAGCCTGTCCTCATATCTGTTCTGTATTYTTCTCTTGGTTTCGCAGGATAATGTGGAGAGGGCGGATGCACTCCAGTTAACAGTGGAGGAATTTGTTGAGCGTTATGAAAAACCTTACAAGCCTGTAGTCTTGCTGAATGCTCAGGTGGGCTGGTCTGCCCAAGAGAAGTGGACTCTGGAACGACTGAAACGCAAGTATAGGAACCAGAAGTTCAAATGTGGGGAGGACAATGACGGTTATTCTGTGAAGATGAAGATGAAATACTACATCGAGTATATGGAAACCACGCGTGATGACAGCCCGCTCTACATCTTTGACAGCAGTTACGGAGAGCATCCCAAGCGCAGGAAACTCCTGGAGGACTACAAAGTACCCAAATTCTTYACTGATGATCTGTTTCAGTATGCAGGGGAGAAACGAAGGCCACCTTACAGGTATAGTACAGTGACAGCAAGATAAAAGTAGGTGTTTTCCATCTCATTAGCTGTTCCTAAATAGGTAAGATCGTCTTGTATAAAACAAAGTGATAGCTTTACGTCCCTCCAGAGGGAGGGAAGGGCAGATTTCTGTATCACAATTTCTGGTTCTGCCACCAGTGTTGCTACAAGTTTATGTTGTTTGTTTTTTTTTTTTCCCTGTTTTTGAGTCAGTTTACATCACTTCTTTAGATTAAAAAAAAAAATTACATTGTTACTGACAGTAGGGAAGATTAATTTCTTGCTATGCGTGCCTTCTGGCTTTCAAATTTTAAGTACCTCAGGACTAGCTCCYGGGTTTTGCACCAGTGGCTTATGTACATAGTGGGATTTTGTTTAATTGTGAGTCAGTACTTTTAAGGTAAAGATCTTAAGCTAGATTAGTATGAAGTATGGAGACTAGTTCTTAGCTCCCCTTCAGATGATTTTGAGAGAACCATATTTCACATCTATGTAGTCTTTTCAACTCTTTTTTTTGCATCTGATTGAAAAAGGATTGAAATGACACTTCATTCCTGAAATCAAATGCAACAACCTTGTGTTTGGGCTGTTAGATACAACAGGGATTTCTGTCTATGTTAATATAATGCTTCATAGCAGTATGAGCATAAGCTGAACACTCCCAAGTAATTACAGTCTTTACAGCCACGTCATAATTGTCAGAGAATGCCTTGCCCTTCAAGTGGCATGAGGCTGTGATGTGGGTTTTTTATTGGTTTTTTGTTTTTTGTTTTTTTAAACAAAATAGAACASGTAATGAATAATGGTACTCTTCTCCTCTCTGCAGTCTTCCATGTGTCTGTAGTCCAGTTGTGCTTTTGCAGGAGTGAAGCATGAAACTAGTTCTGTTTAAGATCACTGAAGTAGGTGTTTTTACAGTGTTGTAACAGACTYTTTTTATAATTTGCTTCTAAGGAGAACATACAATCATAGAATCATAGAATCATTAAGGTTGGAAAAGACCTCTAAGATCATCGAGTCCAACCATCAACCCAGTACCCATGCCCACTAAACCATGTCCCGAAGCGCCACATGCTGTGATCAAAGGCAAAAGCACACCAGGTGTAGTCTCTAGTAGAAGCTGAATACACTTACAGAACTGGGAATCATTTATCCAAGTTATAGGTAAACTAGATAATCTGATTGTGACTCACTTGTATTGATATCTCTTTCCCCCACAYCCTCCCCACCTACAGGCACATGCTGAGCTCCTTGCTTGTGACCTCGGTATTCACAATTCTTGTATTTTGTTCTGGGAAATGTGGGTTTGTTTGAGGCTGTTATCATTTTTTAAGAGATGAGTGATGCAAGAGARGACACTGATGCCTCCTGGAGGTAGGGGTTTCATCTGGGTACACAAATGGATGAAGAGTATCTAGTAGTTTAGGAGCATAATTGAAAATCCAACAGTGCTTTGTAATCGTATGGTCAGGATATGCACTGTACAGATTGACCTCTGGATTGAGAGGGGTGTGGTAGTGTATAGATCTTAAAGTAAGAACTCGTGCTGTTTAGAGCATCTGTATTGGAGTTGTTCCTCTTTATTTTAAAGGCAGTAATTTTTGGAAGCCATTTACTGAAGCAGCTATTTTAGGTTGGGGGGATTGGGGTTTGGGTTTTTTGCTTTTAAATTGAAGTTACAGGTTGTGAAGTTTTTAACGGTAAATTTGATGTCTTGTGGCAAACTGGGTTATGTCAGTTGTACATTAAATGCCTGGAGGAAGATGCTGGTAAATGATAGTGTTGCTAAATAAGGATTTTAAAATCTTCCGTGTTTGTAGATCCAGGTTATAGTCAGTAAAATGGTATTGAACAGTGYGTCTGTCTGTGTACCAGACAGATCTTTGTGTTTCATTTCTTCTGACTTCTTAGTAAAAGCTTTGACTGTTCTGCTTGTGTTTTAATTAGCTTTCCAAGGCTAATAARAATCTAAAGAGTGAACTGACAATAGAAGTGACAAACACCTGCCTATTTACATTTTTATGGCTCCTTTCTGAAGTAGGAAGAGTGCAGCTTGATAACCGAACTTACAGTCCTACAACTGGTGCTAGCAAGTGATACTTGGAAACCAGCTTAATTTACACCTGCATTGGAAAGGGGAGATGGAGAGCTTGCTGACTTCCGATATTCTCCGAACCTTTGAACTCCTCTTTCTGAGTATCGCCTGCCTGTCAGCCACACGACGGAGGGGTCTTGTTGGTGCTTTAGTTTCTACCCTCTCTGCTGCCCAATAAACCATTATTGCCATTTTTTTCCTCTTGACGCCCGATATTACATCACCTCACTTACACTACTTTATCTGGTATGGTAGATCTTACTGTGCTGTTGCAGGGGAAATGAGCAATTGAAGGTTCTGTTGCTGTTAAACATATGTAGCAGATAAAGTTCTCCATAGGGAGAAATAAACCTTGCAAATGGGGAATGAKAATATACACACCAAATCCTGAATGGTCACTGGAGAATAAGCTCCAACTAGTTAAGTGTTAGAATGAAAAGCCTGTTGTAAATGAACAGAAGGCATAGAGGGAGGCCAGGGTTGCGTAACTTTGCTCTGTTCCTTGCTTGTATTGCCTTTTGTTGGTTCCTCATTGTTCTGCAGTTCTGGATCCATTTATGAGTAGCGAATTTTAGAAAAACATAGGATTAGGAGAATCCCTCTGCATAGTAAGAATCCTAACGCAGGCTGTTTGAATGTGACTTAATCACATTCATAAACCTTGAAATAAATATATGTTTTATTGAAGAACTGTTTAAAACAAAATCAGCTATGAAATATAAAAAGCAATCTTCACTTCCTTGTCCCAGAGTCATTCCTGTCCCAATTCACGTTTTTATGTTAAACCCATGTTGTATCTTTTTGCTGTAGTGTGAACCAAGCAATCTCAAGAAGATAAATTAAGGAACTGTGACTACCTTGATTTCTAACTGTATATGACATTAGCAGCTGTAATTTTCTGTCTAATATGAAGAAAAGAGAAGGTAGCTACTTGCTTGCTCTATGACTGACTAAAGGATGTTTTTCCCCCCATGCAGGTGGTTTGTGATGGGCCCACCTCGTTCTGGAACAGGAATTCACATCGATCCCCTGGGAACTAGTGCGTGGAATGCCTTAGTCCAGGGACATAAGCGTTGGTGCCTGTTCCCTACCAGCACTCCCAGAGAGCTGATCAAGGTGACACGAGAAGAGGGAGGGAACCAGCAGGATGAGGCTATCACTTGGTTCAATGTCATCTATCCTAGGACACAGCTCCCCACCTGGCCCCCTGAATTCAAACCCCTGGAAATCTTACAGAAACCAGGAGAGACAGTCTTTGTGCCAGGTACGTGCGAATCTCTCCGGTAAGGAATTCTGGRAGAGAAAAGCATATTTTTAACGTTTGTGTGTAATAGAGACGAAGAGATTATTTCAGCTTTCTTATATGGGCCATCTCTCACAAAAGAAGCTATTCTGAGCTGTTTGAAAAGGGGTACGTATTGCGGGCACTCTTTGAGACTATTCAGTTATTTTCTGAATGTCCTGACACATATATGGCCTGTAGCGTAGGATTGCATGTGGTACAGATGACAAAACAAACGGGACCTCAGTTGCAGCATCACAGGAATGTGATCCTGGACTAAATTGCAGTAATAGGAAACCATCAAGGCACAAAATAATAGAGGTCTTTGAGTACTATTAACTTCTTAGACAAAAATGTTTGAGTTTATACACACTGTAGGAAATTCATGACTGAATTTTGCAGCCTGGGTAGTCTGACTGAGTATGAATTTTTCTTAGCTGTGAGAAAAGAACTACTTAAAGGCACTGACACTTTCCACCCACCTCTCTGTGGTTATGCTTCATCTTGCATTTGAAATCAAAAGCTAAAGAAAGATCTGATGAGGATGCCATTCTCTTCGAGTGGCTGCACGCTGTGTGCCCATTGTAACTGGGAGGGGAGATGGCTAGTGGATAAAGCAGGTGAGTTCAGTGCCAAATTCTAGTGTCTAGRTCTTGCATCATTTTTGTGCAGCATGGCCCATAGCTTCTGTCCACGTTGCTTGTCTCTAACACACAGCTGACTTCATGTTTGAAGAGTGCCTTGTGATTGCCTTGGCACTTATTAGTGACTGCTCAGTGTACCTTCTGTTAAGATTTTGTAGCTGTCAGGTTCCATTAAACTGTTTCCTTAGTCTTTTTATGAGGTTATAAGTGGGTTGTAAGAACACCACTGTCTATTTTTATCCTGTGTGGGGAAACAATTTTGCATCTATTTTTAAATGAAAGGTTAGTCTGTAGTCATAAGAACTTTACTAAACCAGCATGGAAAGTGCTCTCTGGCTTAACAGAGAGGGTCTGTGTGCGGTCTGGGTTACAATGGCCCTTGCGATTAAAAAAGCCGTCAGTAGCCAGTGTGTTGCTGTCAGGTCAGATCTTCAGTACTGTTTGTGAGCTGGATAATTTGGTCAGAGCGTTRAGCAGCCTTTGGTAACAAGAATCTGTAAAGTATTGGAGCGAATGCTGAAATGAGACTGAGGAAAGACAACCTGGTGGCCAACTCACCTGGGTTTGGGACATAAGGYCCAATTTCCACCTGTGCTATGGAAAAAGTGTACACGGCTGTTCTTGAACTTGCTTTCTGCTACGTAGCCAGAAATCGTCATTGGTGTTGTATTTATAGGTGGCTGGTGGCATGTAGTTCTCAATCTTGACACAACTATTGCCATCACGCAAAACTTTGCCAGTTGTACCAACTTCCCTGTGGTGTGGCACAAGACAGTAAGAGGGAGACCCAAATTGTCACGGAAATGGTACAGGTAAGAGATTTAGTAGCTTTCTTTTCACATTCTCTATTTAAAACAAACCCCAAAATACCCTATTCGTTTACATGCAGTGTTACTGTTCAAAGGCTAACCGTGAAATTTCAACTGTATTTAGGATCCTAAAGCAGGAACATCCTGACTTGGCAGCCTTAGCTGATTCAGTTGACCTGCAGGAATCTACTGGTATTGCTTCCGATAGTTCCAGCGATTCTTCCAGTTCCTCAAGCTCCAGCTCCTCAGACTCTGATTCAGAGGTAATGCTTTTTACTACAGTAGGTGATCCATATCCTGCAATTATATTGKTTTTTTTCCATACCTGATCATGTGTTCTCATCCTAATACTCATGTCTTGTGGAAGAAATTAATAGAAAGCAACTAAACGTATCTACGTGGTGGGGGAGCCTGTGGTCTTAGCAGGTTCTGTTTGCTGAAGCCTCTCTTTATATCGCTAAATGAATTTGGTTTGTTTGATATATGTTTATATTACATATAAATCTGTCACTCATTTAGCTAAGCCATGCTTGTGTAAAATGGCTGCAAAATGAATGTTTTAAAAATGGGAAGGGGGAACAAGATCCAAAACCAAGACTGTCAGTTATGACAGGGAACTTTTCTTGGCATCTAAGTGCTTCAGAAGACAGAGTCTGCTCTCAGAAAATTAGGTCCTTCTAGGAGCCAAAATGAACGCATCARTTGTCTTGCCCCAAGCCGGCGTAGTCAGTGATGAAATCTAAGAACATAGCTGTGCCTGTTTTTTAAAACTTAATTTAAAATATATGTCATGTGTCTAATCTGAAATGGCACGTTCTTTGAATATTGATTATTCAGGGTTGCTGAGGTAGCTTTTATGGTGAATTCCACAGCCCAAACAGTTTACCAGGTTTCTCTGAACTGTGGTTTCATCTCTTCCTACTTCAGTGTGACTCCGGCTCTGAGACAGAGGGGATGATGCACCGGAGGAAAAAGAGGAGAACATGCAGCATGATGGGTAACGGTGATACRACTTCCCAGGATGACTGTGTGAGCAAAGAGCGCAGCTCCTCCAGGTGACCCCATGGCAACTGTTGTTTTTAAACAAGCAAAAGACAATACAAGGCAGAGCTGGCAGAGTTAGGGTAGGGCGATTCTTCAGGACAGAGGGATGGAGAGCAAGGGGTCCCTTACAGAATGTAAAGCCGTTGGCCAGTGGTGATATCTTCCCTCCGTGAATTATTTTAATTGCTCCAAACTGAAAACTAAGATTCTTGATATTTTTTTAAAAATAAGGTTTTTTACGTTATTTAATAAACAGTCTCATTACTTTTGCTAGTTGTCTCTTTTAATAGAGAAAGTACTTTTTTTTTTTTTTTTTAAAGCTGGTAATTTATTCATTTCTTCATCTTCAGGTACCTGATTC